>JAQFYQ010001014.1:0-14441 GCA_034694885.1 Buchholzia appendiculata | reverse complement strand
TACAGTGTTAAACAAAAGTGCAACAACAACAAAAATAATAACACGCAGCTCAAAATGACAGGAAATAACAACAGTTTGGCGTGCAGGAGGGCAAGGTGCATTTGACTAGCTACGTCAACACCAGAACAATACGCGAATATATAAGCTTCATTCATTCAAACATGAAACAAATACATACTTGACACAAGTAGTCGTAAATAAACTAAACTGAAGCATAAATAGATCAGCATACTTCATATTTCAAAGTTGTACACAATATTAATTTCAACGTCTGTAAACTCCTAACAGACACACAACACAGCAATTATTAATTTACTTACAGATTAATCGCTAGATGGCGAGTCTACATTTAATAAGTTCAGGTCGAAGCTCTGTCTGAATGACACAAAGGTTATTTAGCTTTAATTTTAGCCAATGACCAGTTGAAGTTACAGCTGTACTTTCTCAGAGTCTTAACAAATTCATCTTTTTTTAATATAATTAGTTACAATACGATTGATAACGTAATTACATTTCAAATTGCATGACAGGTTTTAATAAAATTAATACGATAGTGAATAGCTTTCATGATCTCCATTGTGTTTGTTTGTAAGCGTCAAGAAGACATGATTCTATCTTGCACGATAAACTTTAATCAGAATTATTTCAATGGCATGTTTTTTTTATTAAAGCCTTTTGATAAAATAAATATAATGAAATGTGTAGAATAATTTTGCAATTTGATTGGATTATAACATATAGATGCACCAGTTGTTATCTATGACGGTCAGTCTTAACAACACAAGAGTGGAAGTCTGAAGATGGTGGTCAGAGATTATAATGTACTGGACTGTATGTTTGGAAGGTCTGTAATGAGAACAGTGATTGGCATTCGAGACAGATTGTAGATATCCAGTCCTCATAGGAGTAGTCATTGCGTGTAGCGAAAGAGATGAAAGGGGAGAGCTCTGAATATTTGTTTTAATTTAAGGCCTAGTAGGGTGTAGCAATAATTTCAGTGCCATATTCGTTAATATTTGCAAGCGTATTAATCAGTATTACCGACAGATTTTGTAGACATAGGTCTTTTATTTAATTTAGACAATTTATTGATGTATTGTTTGAAAATTCTGTTTCAAATTAGAAATAAGCAAAGAAGAAGAACAGAAGTTGGATGAATTCCTACACCAAAAGCCGAGGCCACATAGACAAAACCAGCGTATGCAGATGCGAGGCGGAAACAGAATGCAGCGGCAACAGCGCCCTTTTATGCGTCATCAGCAGCCGGGAAATCGTCCGACTGGTTTCCGACAGCTCAACAGTTCTCGTCCGCCTTCTCTTCTTTTACCTTTTCAACAACGAGCTTTCATGCTGCGCAATAATAGGGGTGGATTTTCCGGACCCATTGGAAACTTTCGTCCTCAGTTTTCTCCATCGGGGAGGTTCGATGTCCCGCGAATGGGATCATTTTCAAGGATGGAACAGCAACAGCGATTCCGCATGCATCTTCAACAACAACAGCAGAATGTGTTCCCTCTGTTTGGTTCTCCACAGCAGCAGCAGCAGATGATGGGGAGTGAAGTACGTAGACAGCTGCAGCAGCTGCAACAGGCGCTCAGCGAGCAAATAGATCGGGGGGAGCAACAGAAGAAGGCCTCGATGGAACAGCAGCAGCAGCCATTCAAATATAAACAGCAGCAGCAAGCTGATCAGCATAAGCGGCAGTTTGAGCAGCAGCAGCAGCAGCAGAAGCTTCAACGACAGAGATCGATGGAGGCGCAGCAGAGGAAAACTCGAGAGCAACATCAATTTGAAATGCAACAGCAGCAACAACATCAGCAACAGCAGCAGCAACAGCAGCATCAGCAACAGCAACAACAGCAGCAGCAACAACATGTGCAACAACAGCAACTGCATGTACAGCAGCTGCAACAACAGCAGCAACAACAGCAGCAGCTACAACAGCAACAACATCAGCAGCTGACACAGGCTCATCAAAGTCAGTCAGACACGGCTGTCAACCAGTTTCAGAGGTATCAGGCAGATCATGGTAACACTGCAGTTATGGGTATCGGAGGAGACATGCCGAGATTGAATGCAACCTCTGTAGAACAGCAGAAGCATAAGATACTTATCAATCCACATTTCCGAGGAGTAAACCCATCCAGTGTGTCGGGTTCTATGTCTGGTGGCAGTGTGGCAGGTTGGGATGCATCGAGGAAGATGATGGGTGATGTAAGAATGAGTTTGGCTGGCGCTCCCGTCATGCATCCTCCATTTGCACAGCCCCTCGGACAGTTCCAGGTAACTTCTCTTTCTTGTTGGTCTTGCACAGCCCCTCGGACAGTTCCAGGTAACGTCTCTTTCTTGTTGGTCTTGCACAGTTCTAGTATAATTGATATGTGTAAAGCTCACTGTTATGAATTCGAATTGTACTGCGTAATACATGGTTCTACAGTGTTTTCCTCTGTAGTAGTGTATAAATCTTAGTGTTTCATAAGTTGAAGTGCGTCAGTAATTGAAGATTTTATATAAATGCTAATTTGTTTGTGCCGACAACTGAAATAGGGAAACAGAAGGATGCGTGTGAATATTGATCTTGCATTGTTTGTGAATTTGATGTCGTCATTGAAGTTTCGTTCTTATTTATTACTATCGCTTTCTTGGTCTATGTCAGTCAGTTCCAAGCAAAATTAGAATTGATTTTTTTCCATTATTGTTGTTTCAAACGCGTTATGTGCTGTATGAAGTGAACCATACAATATCAGCGTATTGAGCCTTATACAATGCCGTAGTAACTTCTGGAAGTCTGGTCAGTTTACAAGAATTCACAATATGTGACATGGTTTGAGATTCATCACACAAGTCATTGTCGGCTAGGCCGCGTCTTTTAAGATGGAACTTGCTAAGGTCCCTCCCTCTGCTCACTTTGCAACTGATATTGAGGGAGTAGAAATCCTGGTTGCTAGCGTATAAGGTATCCAACAAATAGTCTACATTAGTTGACCTCTGTCCATTTTAACCGACCCCTGTTAAGTGACAGAACTGTTATGTGTTTTATATCTTGGATATATGGTAGAAAATGATAAATGGAGATGATTTGGGGCCTTATTGTGATGGTCATTACTCTTCATCTTTACCGGACTAGTAATAACAGTTGGATTGACAGGAAGGGCATAATCTTAGCCTTATTGAACTGAAAGAGATTATATGATACACATTGTGCTGATTTATCTGGTGTTCTTGTTGATCTGTTTGAGCACACTCGACCATAACCGTCCTGTTGTGGTGATTGTTTGAGCACACTCGACCATAACCGTCCTGTTGTGGTGATTGTTTGAGCGCACTCGACCATAACCGTCCTGTTGTGGTGATTGTTTGAGCGCACTCGACCATAACCTGATTTGATTTAAGAAAAAATTAGTTGGAAGCCTACAGCTCCAACCCAGGTGCTGTATGCTTCTGCTCTGTCACTGTATGCTTCTACTCTGTTAATGTATGCTTCTGTTCTGTGTCTGTATGCTTCTGCTCTGTCGCTGTATGCTTCTGGTCTGTGTCTATTCATTCGTGTGTGTCTATTCTTTTGCTGTATGCTTGTACTCTGTTGCTGTATGTTACTACTCTGTGTGCTACTACTTCAAGCTTTGATGCTCTGATTGTAAGCTTTTGTGTGCTGCATTGCTTGTAGAATCCTGTATCACAGCCTTTACTTGTTTCCACCATACAACCTATGGGACAGACCGGTAGTTTTCCCGGACAGGTAATTCCAGGTCAAGTGCAGGGCCAGCAGCAGGGAATTCCCGTTAATCTGATCAGTCAGCCAGGACAAGTCGTTCCTAGGCCTCCTGGAACGCCAGTATTTCAAGGACATCCTGGGGCTCAGGGTCAACCCTTCATGTTCAGCGGTTCCGAGGCTCCCACGGCTTCGTATAATCAGCTAGGTAAGAAATGTGCTGAATTCTTTTGTAAAATTGAATACATAGCGGTGAATTTAGTATTGAAGTTGATGTATTGCCTTGAACATTTATTTTGTTGATCCTTTTGTATCTTTTGTCAGCATTAATTTGAACTATACACTGTCAAAATGTTTCATTATTTGCAATTATCAAAGAAAGAAGGTGTGGTCAAGCAGGTTTTGTTCGTTACAGCAAGGCACTCTTCAACAATGAACTTTTACATCTAGATGTTTGAAAAAGTCGATTTTAGGTAGGGTTTCAACGAGTCTGTCATAACGTTGAAAAGTCTTTGGTATGTGTTTAATTGTGTTGCAAAGATTTATTCTAAAATCGTGTCTAATGTGATAACTTAATTTGTATTTTATATTTATTAGCAGCACGTGTTTGTTTGTATTGTTCTTCTGTTCGTAAACTTATCTGCTGTTCGTGAAGAATTGTAATGTTTTTAGTCAGCAAGAAATATCGAAGTAATAAATAGGCACAGGTCGTTGATCTTGATTAGAGTAACAGTTTTATGTGCAGCGTTGTAAAAAAAAGGTGTGTTTAATTTCAAGCATGACAGACGCAGACGTAGACGCAGTGCAATTTGTGATCAAGCAGTTAAGCATGGATAAATGATAATTTAAACTTGTCTTTCACTCTCGCCTGACTTACGACAGAACTACAGCATCATGCCTATGCGTACGAAGAGAGAATTATAATAATTATTATTATTCTGAGTAAATGAATACATTTAAAATGGCTTTGTTTATTTGGATAGAAATTGAATAACATCGACAAAGTTGATTTAGTAACTTCGTTATACCTCACATTGTGCACAAATGTTACATTGCAGTTCCAACGCAGCAGTCGATTATGAGCCACCCGCCGCCCGCTCAGTTTCTCCCACCGTCGACCTTTGCCGGGCAACAGGTCCAACCTGCTGGTTTCTCTACCAACACACCAGCTGAGTTCACGAGACCGTTGAGGCCCGTCGTTGACCAGGATCAGCCGTCGCCGAACCAGGCTTACTTCCGCTCTCCGTCGGGTGGGTATTCACAGGAGGTGAAGATGATTCCTCTGGGAGGACCTGGAATGATGTCACCGACGTCTGGATTCCCGGGTAGTGTTGGACAGCAGTATGGACGTGATGGAAGCAAAGGGAGTGAGGGTCAACAGGAGGTTGGGCAGCGCATAGAGGTCGTGAGCAGTCGGGACGTGCGAGCGGCGACCCCTGCGGCGATTAGAATGAGGTGAGAAGGGTTTTGTTTTCAAGTATCGTGCAAGATGATCCTAACAGATCGTGCTTGAATACTAACGAGCACAAGTTCTTGAAGGAGTGAATGCTACTGGTTTGAATACAAATATGCCTAACTAATAACTGGTGTGAATAATGCATCGTTTGAATGCTAATGGCCTTATAGAGGTTACCTCTTTCCAATGTAAATGCTTTTGGATATTTATATGTTGTGATGCGATCACTACAAATTAAATATGCTGTTAAGTTTGTTGTGATGAATGTGTGTGCTGTACCAATGTAGTACTGTAACAGAATTCGTAATTGAGTCCACGAGGTGAGTACTAACTGGCTGAGCTTTCGACCACTCATTGTGTAATATACGTCATATTGGTACTACTGGTTCTAAGCTTTTAATTGTGTACTCTTAAAAGTTTTTTTTTTAGATATGCTTGCTCGCTGTCTCTGTGCTTCACGAAGACTGGTTCTCTGTGTGTGAAGCAATTGCACGTGAAGCAGTGCATTTTGCTTATTTGTATATTTGCTTGTATGTTTATTTGCTTAAGTGTATATTTACTTATGTCAATATTTGCTTATATGTATATTTGCTTATAAGTATATAAGTACATATTGTTCATATTTATATTTGCTTATGTGTGAATTGATCGAACGTGATACTTCAATATTTGTTGATAGGCATCCTTTGAAACATTCAGACGTTCGACCTCACCAGCCTCGCATGCCCAGTCAAGCGCGTCATGAGACCGACACGGATATGTCACAGGCGTCTCAGGAAGACATGGAACAGGAACGCAAACTTCAGGAGAGGGCACGACGCTTTGCCGAGTCATCAGCTGCCGCCTCTAATACCCTCCCAAAGTCGAGGACAGCATCGGCTGGCTCGCAGCCGACCGGTGGAACGGGTGTGGTTCAAAGAGTCGCGATGAAGCGCCTGTCTGATCACTTGGGTCCTGCACCGATGGCTGTTAAGCAGGCTAAGCTTGTAGCCAGCAGGAGGGTGGTTGCCAAAGCTGCAGCCGCAGTTCAGCAGCAGCAGTCTAAAATACAACAGCAGCTACAGCATCAACAGCAGCTACAGCAGCAGGTACAGCAGCAGGCAAAGAGAACTGTCATAACCTCGTCGACTCCCACTAATAACTCTGCCAACATTGTCAAGGTGGGTGTCCAATTAAACTCGTCATAAAATTTAACAGTGAATAAGTTGTTAACCAAATGTCGTGATTCATCAGTAGTCTACACTCTTGCTACAATTCTAATTAGATTACTAGCCCTTAGTCACCTCTTACGACATACAATTTACCGGGCTGTGCAGTGGCAGTGTTAGTGGTCTCAATTTATCACTACCACAAGGAAAAACCGTGTGAAGTAGTTGTGATCATTTCTACTAGTTGAATGTTGATTTATATGCAGTGTGATTAGTATTTTGACAGTTTGTAGTGTACAGTGCATATGTACATTTGAAGCCTACAGTTTAGTTGTCTGTGTGCTTAGGTTCATCAGATGCAGACAGTTTGTATTTTTATATGATGCACTCTTACTGTTAGGATGCGGACAGTTTTATGCTGTATGTGTTGTCTGCATGTTTGCTTGGTGTTCTGACAAGATATGCATGCATGGTGTAATGTACGGTTTGGGTTGTATGCGTATGTGTAATGGAATAATTTGTATTGTATGCATGCATGGTTAATATGCAGATAGTTTGTGTTTATGGATGCATGCTAAACTTGAAATGGTTGTGTTGTATTCTAGCATACTTTGGATGCAGACAGTTCTTTCTTGTTGTATACTTACTCACTTAAGGATGCAGACAGCTTGTGTTGTATGTGTGCATATACTTTGTATACGGACAGTATATGTGTTGTACGTGTGCATATACTTTGTATACGGACAGTATATGTGTTATGTGCATTCATGCTTTAGGATGCAGATGAGGAATTACTGAGAGGATTGGAAGAGCAGAAGAGACGTCGTGAACAAGTGTTACGCCTGAAGGAGCAGAACCGGCAGAGACAGGCGGCATTGAGACAGCAGCAGCAGCAGCCCGAGCAGCAGCAGCAACAGCAGCAGCAGCAGCTAGTGCAAGGTTTGTGTGGCTGTCTCAGTGTATGTTTGACTAACTTAAAGATTGTATGCTGCTACCTCTTCATGTTTGCATGTATCTGTGCATATGCGCTACCTCTTTTCACATGTATCTATGGGTATGTGCTACCTCTGTTTGCATGTATCTGTGGGTATGCGCTACCTCTGTTTGCATGTATCTATGGGTATGCGCTACCTCTGTTCGCATGTATCTGTGGGTATGTGCTACCTCTGTTCGCATGTATCTATGGGTATGCGCTACCTCTGTTTGCATGTATCTCTGTGTTTGTATGCATGTATCTCTGGGTATGTGCTACCTCCTGTCTTATGCAATTCTAATCTGCTAATCTCCGTTTTTTGTACAATGTGAGTTTAAATGCTTAGTTGTTCTTTTAATCGTTAGTATTTAGGAATTTTTTTTTCGTGTTTCTGTTTACTTATACTTTCTTGTAGTTTCAAATTTTAAATGTTGGATTGTAAAAGTATTATATTAAACAGTTCTAAACACATGTTGTTTAGAACTGATTACACCGTACTAATTTAATCGTACATGTGTATTTTATAGATATTGGACGTATTTAAAGTATCTGTACTTTATGGCAGTTGTAGACATTCCAGTTTTTATTTGGGCCTACATATTTATATTTTCTATTTTTCATCATTTTTGTGGACTCCAGTTTAATATTGTTTTTTCTTTTTGTCTTCTGTTTTACCCAGGAACTGGAGGGGGTAATTCTCTACAGAGCCAAGTTAACCCATCCAACTTACAACAACCTACGTCAAATCACACTTCACAGCAAATTCGCAACCCTAATTCAGTGCAAACGGCAAGTGCCGTTATTCAATCCTTTAGGGGCGGGCCATCAAATTTTCAGAGATTCCAGCAGAGACCGCCGGGCAATCAGGCAGTTCAGCAGAGACCACCGGCCAATCAGACCGTTCAAAGAATGACGTCACCTACTCATGTAAGAGGGGTACATTTGCAAGGGTCTTCCGCCGGGCAAAATAACGGTCAGCGGATGACGTCGCCTCTTCTAGGCGGGGGGATACGTACACCGCAGAGATTTTCTGGTATCGATTCTGGGTTGCGGCATGCTACAAACTCGGGTCCTCCTGGATTTTCAGTAAGAGCTGGACAGGCTGTGGTGCGTCCGATGGGCTTAGGAAATGTGCAGTCGCGGGGTCAACAAGGTCAGAGGTTTGCAGGGAATCCAGGTCAAACGGTTGGTGGCCAGCAGCAGCAGCCGTTTCTAACTGTAAGTCAACCTGTGAGCTGTTTGTTCGATGATGTTGAATTTGGCAAGATATCTATCAATGTTTATTGGACGAAGTCCTTAATTTAGACTTTGAAGGAAAAAAGAGCAGATAGAAGAAGAGAACGGAAATGACTGTGATAGATTTGGGATGCAGACATGCAGAATTCAAACCTTGAACCAATATAAGCTCATGATTGAAGTGGATGGATTCCATTATTAAAATTATTAAGATAATATCACTGTTACTATGTTGTATGATTATTATTATTTTCTGAAATCTGTGAATACATGCAAGTTCTCGGTCATCTCAGTTTGCGATCTGTTGTATATAATGTTCAATCATGCACGATGTTCTAAATCTTATCGCGTTCTATTACGCATTGCATAATGTCATATTTCATATTGTTCAGCCATGCATATCGTTCAGTCGTTTGTTTTTTCTATGCAGAAACCTGTATGAAACTTTTGCCCCAGTGTTGGGGAAGAAATTGAGAATAGGGCCTACTGTCACTGCACAGCCAGGTAAAACTGCGTGTCCTACGAGGCACCCAAAGGATAGTAGTCTGATCAGAACTGTAGCATGAGTGTTGTAACAACTACCATCTACTCTTTGTTTCTTTCATGGAGGTCGGGTTAGAAAAGTACCGCCACTACCAAATCAAAGAGCAGAAGAGAAGAAAAAAACAGAATTTCTCAGATGATATGAAATCACTGATTCCAGTGCGGGTTGTCATCAGTAAGTATGTGGCCGTAAAACCCCAAGTCATAATGAGACCTCATGGACATTACGTCTAAACCTTCCTGCATCTAAATCTGAGGTGAAATGCTATTGAATGATGATGCAGATAGTGTATCGGGTAATTTGTTCACATGCGGTCAGTATTTCATGTTGTATGTGCATTTATTTCTGTGCGTCCAGATACCTGTCGGGAATTCTTCAAACAATACTTCGCCTCGCTACCTGGTGTTGATTGATGGAATAACAGAAACGACTTCAGAGAGTAAAGTGAAACAGCTCGCCGAGCGAATTGGACCGGTTCAGGTATGATGACCCTTCCTCGCTATTATTTAGCGACCTGGACAAAGGTGTCCCTGGCAAGGTTGTCCCTGCTGGACAAGGGTGTCCCTGGTGGACAAGGATGTCCCTGGTGGACAAGGGTGTCCCTGGTGGACAAGGATGTCCCTGGTGGACAAGGATGTCCCTGGTGGACAAGGATGTCCCTGGTGGACAAGGGTGTCCCTGGTGGACAAGGATGTCCCTGGTGGACAAGGGTGTCCTTGCTGGACAAGGGTGTCTCTGGTGGACAAGGGTGTCCCTAGTGGACAAGGGTGTCCATAGACAAGGGTGTAACTGGATAAGGATGTCCAATGTCCATTGGCAAGGGAGTCCTTTTACCCTGGATTAGTGAACAAGGAATAATGATGCATGTTATAAAATTAACATAAGTAGCAGAATGACTTCGACATATATTGTGGATAGTATATCATGAATGATCATAGTTATTTTGTTGTTGTTGTTGATGAACAACAACGTTGGTATAATGTTTGTAACATGTGATGATATCTGTGTGCGCAGACGATATTGATGCAAAGTAAAGATCGTCGTGCTGTGGTTCGATTTGTGAGGCCTGAACATGCTTTTGCCTTTGCGAATAAATTTAACAGGTAATTGTGTTAAAAGTTGCAAATGGATGTAAAACACAAAATTATTATACTCTACTTTCAGTTATTTTGTAATGTAGCATATGAGAATACTGTTTAGACTAATTTAAATGATGCAAATGTTTTTTAAAGTTTTTTTAAGACTATTGAAGAGTGGTTGCAATGTTTTTAGGACTAGCATGAACTTGTCGGGAACAAATGAATATTATTGTTTCACACATGCTGTAATGATTGTATTGTTAGTACCCTTTGTTAATATCATACAATAAAGTTATTAGTGAGAAATGAAATCATTTAAACCGGCCAATTTGACATCACTAGGTTTTGCTTGATATAAATTGAGTTAATTAATTTAGCTATTCTTCTTTTACCTTTGTGTTGATTTGTTGTTTATTTTAAGTATACCATGGTATTGTGTTCAGAAACATTCGATTTATTTCCCATTTTTAATCTCTGCAGATGTATCTCTTTTATACATTGATCGTGTTATGATTCGTGAATGTGTTATTTTAACATAATATGTCTTTAGTAATTTAAAAGGTTAAATTTATTTCCATTTCTTACATTAAGTTTAATATCATCATGCTATGTATTTGTATGTATTTCAGGCAAATGATTGATCTGTCGGTGATCAATGTGACTCTGTTGAATGGTTGAAAGGCACTGAGCTGCTCAGTTATGTAAGTAGTTTATATCTCGTTTCTCTTCTCTGATCATGAAGCTGCTGCTGGCGGGACGCGTGCTTTGAGTGAAGCTTACGTCTCTATTGAAGGAAGAATAATCCTGCTCTACTGCTGCTGTTGCTCCATTGATTGCATAACAAGAACTGGATCAAGATTTGCGATGATTACCTGTTGCTGATCATGTTGTACTGCTAATGCTTCTCTCGTCTCATGAATGTTGTAACTTTCGTTCAGTTTGAATTGACGAGCATGGGCTAGATGTAACTACGTTCAGTTTGTCATGGAGAAAGTGCGTCAGGTGTAACTACGTTCAGTTTGATTGGAAGACTGTGCCGTACTGTGAGAAGTGTGAAGTGTTTTGTGCCGAGTGGAAATTAATTTTCTCATGATTACGATCATTGTGTTGGCGCTTGGGCATTGTGTTTACAACTGCCTTTAACATTGCATCTTGTACTGTGTGCAAGGCTCTGCTGTGTCTACTCGTTGAAGTATTATGTGTGCAGTTTAATCTCTGTGCATCTTTTGTGTGCAACTAGATTACAACTAAGCGCTGTACGACACATCGCATAAACACTAAACATTGAAGGCATTGCTCTTGATGTAATTGATATTTGTGCACTTTATGCTGCGATGTGAATGTGCATAAGGCACATGCATGAGTCAAGGCCCTCTCTCTGTATGATGTGACTGTACACTGTACATAGGGCTCTTCTATGAGGCCCGCACTGAGCAGCGTGTGCTATGTACATGTGCTGTGAGTGTACATAGGGCTCTTCTATGAGGCCCACACACTGAGATGTGCGTGTACATAGGGCTCTTCTATGAGGCCCACACACTGAGATGTGTGTGTATATAGGGCTCTTCTGCGAGGCCCTCTTGCAGAGCAGCGTATGCTATTTACATGTGATGCACACAATTGATCCTGTTGGTGCTGCCCTCTGTAATCAGCGTTGTACACCGAGTTGCGCCCTGATCACAACGAAGAATCACCTGTATCGTGTTAGTGCGTCGTTTCGTGGTTGTTCTTTCCTGTTCGCCTGCTCGTCACGTGTGCAGTGACTGCTGGACAAGAAATAGACTGTGTATAAAGAAAGACTAGCGTTTTGAGACGATCACGAATACTAATATTATTAATTAACAATGATGGTACACTATTAAGACTGTTTTCGCTGATAAAGTTTAAGATTATCTTGCCTTTTTTCTTTTAGTTTTAACATTAGATGTAAATTAGTTACCAGAATAATTGATTTGGGAACGATCATTCTGTCTTGTAACTTAAGTTTGTTATTATTGGAAATAATGAAAATCTTTTGAAAATAAAATAATGTATTTACACGTCTAGAAGCATGATTGCTTCCTTTTTTATCTTGTTTTTGCACTCATTTCTGTATCTATTCAATAACATTAATAAGAAAATATGTAAGGTAATAATTAGTGCGTTGAAAATTGAGTAACATTTTGTCAGGTCTCTGAATGGCACATTTCTTGCTTTCTGCATGATAGGCCTTTATGTGTAGATGATTAGTATTCCATTACAGTAATTTAGACAGCAAACACTTTCTAACTTTGTCCTTCCAACTTTTTGAGCTATGTTTTAAAATCTTTATTAGTAGCAATACAAAATTTCCATTTTCCTTAGTAGCTGTAAGTATTGGGCAGAGTATGACGTAATATTATAATATTGAAAGGCAGCACGGATACAAAGTTGATCATTTGAGGATTGATTGATATTGTTGATAGTGAGTGAGTTCTAAGCAGATGCATCTAAATACCGTACTTATTTTAAAATTCCTTAAATTTACTCTATTTTTACACTTTTTGGTTTACAGTTTGATGTATTGATTCAATTTAATTCATTAGAAGTCGCACAATTATAGGTGAGTAGTTCAAGCTTAGATTGTTGATGGTTGTCAGCATGAAAGGCACAAGAGTTTACATTGATCTCTGGAAAGATGATCTTAAAGGTGACCCTCGACGAGTGGTTCCATGGCTCCAACCTGATTGTACGTAAGAATGCTGCCGTGAGCTCCCTGCAAACACCTCTAGAAGTTATGCTTCCCTGCATGCTCTCTCAACGCCTTGAATCATTTCCCGATTGCGTTGCCTTGTTAGCGCCAACCCCGTACCGAGAATGGGGTGATTACGGTACATGAGAAAATGCAAGTGAACTCCTATGTTAATTCCTTCTCTTAATTGTTCAAGACAAGATGTCGGTCAAACTGAAACTGTAATCCTAGCTGTAGCAACACTCACTGATGGCCTACTATGCTTGAGGTCAATCCTAGACTTCACAGTTATTGCAGCTTCTAAAACATTCCTACATTTGTGTAATTTTGTCAAGCCTAAGGCCAGTTAAGTTCCCTTAAACATTCCTAAAGTATAGCGTTAACCACAACAGAGCTTTCTCTCTGTTCATGCAGAGCATGGGACAATATGCTCTGCTCTAAATCTTAGAATAGATTTATAGGCTACATAAGAAGGATAATGAAACTTTATGTAGCTTTAAGCTCTGTGATCACTGAACGATAGCACACAGTTGTAATAAGCATGATTTCCAATTTGCATGTCAGCGTCTGTTCTAGACTTCTGAAGCATACTTCACATTCTGCTGTACTTTATCCATGTTCTCTCTTCAGCATTTATTTCGATCGTTCTTGTAAGCATGGATCAGCCCAGATTCTTACATACATTTTTCATATGCTTTATGTGCCACATGATGTCGACCATTCAATAGCAGCACAGTCAGCCTTAAGCATTGATATCGTATCTCCATGAAGCTTTGTCAATTGGCAAGAATTTGGTATAAATGCAACATGGTTGAGATTGATCACTGTCAAAATGAAGACCAATTACAAATGTTCTAATAAGTATCTCAGAAAATACCGCCAATATTAAACTGTGTCTGCCTTTTCAGTTTAGTCAATGATGCAGCAAGATTTATGTTTTGAAACATTCAAAAACATTTATAATAAAATGTTTATCACGGTTTCAAAATTGAAAGGAAGTTATCTATAAAATGCAAAGCTAAAATCCAACTTGTCTAGTATGTATCCTGCTTTTTATTGATTGATGCTATCAATGCAGTCAAAGAAGCAAGAAATGTTACTATCCAGACTGTACAGTAGATGTAGAACTTTCAATAGTTATGAATTTCAACGAACATGTGATGAATCTTTAAGAACATGAAGTCATTTGTGCAGTATTTAGATGACATTGTGTACCTACCATAGCACATGCACATAATGTCGATCAGTGAGGAGCTGATTTAATTATTTTATTATAAACAAAGTCATGATTGACTAAGCTCCATTTTAGTCCAATCGATGACTTTCGAAAGTTACAGATCATAATCATTGAGGCGTATTGTACCAAACTTTTCCTCGTGGTATCTACAGAAACATTAAGTAAATTTCCTGGTAGAAGCTACCATTGATCTGAGTATTGAGTACCTCAATATTAGTCAAATTCAAAATTTTCTGCATTTTGTCAAACTAATAGATTTAAATTTTGTTTTTCTTTGTACAATGTGGAAAGCTATTGCATTCATGAGAGAACTGTTGTTTCATTTTTCTCTTGTGTAGATGTAGTG
>JAQFYQ010001013.1:0-14442 GCA_034694885.1 Buchholzia appendiculata | reverse complement strand
TTTGTGACATTGATTCGTCATATTTTTCTACCCTTTTGTTTATTCCCATATAATCTTAGTCGTTTTAACAACATGTATCGTCAATCCAAATTCCTTGCATATCTTGTTGAGAAGTCATAAATAGTCTGCATCTTCGTCCGCGAATCCTCTCCTTAGATCTCATGATCCGAATGCCTCAATGTTAATATAAGATCAATTGAACTGTATTCCCTATGCATCATCGTTCAAAAAGAAAGGGTGAAGTTGTTCTTTCTTTGGTGCTAAAGTTTCTGCTATGTTCATGCTTCCATGCTAACAGTACTGCTCTGTAATTAATCGTCGCTTACTTCACTCTGGTCATATAAGCTTCTCCATTAATTCAAACAGCTAATCATAGTTTGCTCTGTCAAACGCTGTCGAATAATCTGGATATAAGGGATATACAGGAAGACATTTTTCCAACGATCGTTTTCTGGTGACCGTTCAAGTAAGCATTCTTTGTTAAAGGATGCAAGCCCTTTTTCTTGTTCAAATTGTGAAGCCCGTTTAACTTTCTACTGATAGACTTTCAATTGTAAGAGAAACCCTCAGTTCTGAGTTGGGTTTATGACAATGCAACCAAAAAATAATTACAATTTAAAAGTTGTTGTACTCTGACAACCGACTTAATAGCTTAAAGTTACAGTATATGCAATATGAATAAAGCAACAACAGAATTAGTCTTCAGAAATTATCTTAGTAGGCCAAGATGTAAAAAAAACGAGAGGAGCTTGATAAAAATTGCTGTGCAAAACAGTTAACGGATGCATTAACAATTAACTCTGTTGCAATATTATGCTGACATCCAAACAGGATCGGTTATAAAATAGAGCCCAGTGTTAACCTAAAATGTCTATAACCATTTTTTCCATACAGATGAAAAACATAGTGCACGTTTGTACTCGTTCATTAAGTAAAACCTTAATTTGAATAGTAAGACTAACTATTCCTATTTGACTATTTCTGCAAGACTATATATTTATAGACAATTTGTTTATGCATAGGTTCAAACAGAATATTCAAAAGGAAGTATATCATAGTTTATAGGGCATGCACCTTGGTATTGTTTAATGGCACAGATTCTAGTAAAAAAAACAGTTACCAAGATTCCTCCCCAGATTCCAGACGAAGTCAGGTTAACGAAAATTAGCATAGAAAGTCCGACAGAGTTGAAGATGATGCAGAGTGCTCCACATATGATCTGTACGATGCCGAGGATTCTAGAGACTCGACCCTTGTAGTTACTGTAGACAGCAGCTGACTGCTGCGGACACACGTACACCTGCATCGGCTGCTGCTGCTGACCAGCTGATGTAGGCTGACCAACTGTTCTATGTCCCGGGTTTTCAGGATTTTGAAAAGAGAAGTGATCGTTTGAATTCATTGTCGTCTAAACAACAAATACATGGTTTATAAATTTAAAATTAGTATTAAATTGTCTCAGTTACGGGTGCACCATGAAGACTTTTTTTAATTGTATCTAGTGTTGTGGATAAGTTGAAAGATTTCCTGTGGTTGCTGCGAAGGTTATGTTGTAACGCAGGAGTGTGAAAGTGAGACTGGCACGCAAGAAGAGAGGAAGAGCGAACGAGCGAGAAACAAGGGAACGAGCGAGAAACATGGGAACGAGCGAGAAACAAGGGAACGATAGAGAAACAAGGGAGCAAGCGAGAAACAAGGGAGCGAGCGAGAAACAAGGGAGCGAGCGAGAAACAAGGGAGCGAGCGAGAAATAAGAGATCGAGCGTGGAACAAGTGAGGGAGGATGAGGAAGAAGAGGAGGAGTAGGTCAAGAAGGAAGGAGAATTTAATTGAAATGTATGGGGATGTTTTAAGAAGGCAGCTTTTTGTAAATAATGGGTTTTAATAATGCTTATTCTTATACTTTGATTCATTACACAATATTGTAACTTTTATTCTGTTTTCGGAGTTGGATCCATTTAAGTCTAAATTTACATTATAAATAAAATACCCACCACAATCATGCGGATATGGCCTCGAAGAAAGTAAGAGTTTAAAGTTGGATTAAGCTGGCAATTACTTTTATCACGGCACTAGATGACAAATTCGACACTCAGTAACAATGTAGGCTAAAATAACTCAAATTCTGCTAATTAAATGTACACAGAACTGTCAAATGTCTTAATTTAAAAAAATACAAATATTATTAGCTCCCTGAATAAAATAAAATGGAAACATTCAACGTTGAAAGATGCTATGCCAAGACTAAAGATCTGAATTTTTGATTAGAAGGATGAGTGAATTTATTGGCGGAGATATATTATTACGCCCCTTCGAAAACATTGGGAATGGTATAGAAGTAAGAAATTTGATAAACTGCTGTGGGTTTATCGCTTAACTTAATCTCGACACCCCTACAGGTCAACCATGCTCATCAGCTACAACCTCTGCTCTTCGGGGTCTTAGTCAATTCCTCCACCCCGATCGGGAGGCAAAATTTGAAACTAGTTTATCAGAAAATTCTGACGTCTGCAAACCAATAGTGTGTAAACATGGTTCAGTGTGTGAAGTCTATCAACTAACTTGTATACCTGTCGTCAATATAACCACGGTTGAATTTATTATCTCATTTGTGCAGACTAACGAGCGCAATTAATTATAAAACCATTTTTGATCAATAAAATAACAACGTTTACGGTAAAAATTATTTCTGCGGCCAACGGCAATTATTACCAAAGTACATGCGTAATTTGATATTTAAATAAAATCTGTACCAAGTCTGAATATTGTTTGATAGACAATCAGCCAGCCTAGCGACTACTGTCAATATTCTAAACTATTGGAAATTTTTATAATTAGGCAAAGAAATGAATGTTGACATCAAGACACTTACTAGCTCTAGAAAATGAGCGAGTGAGATAATAACACTGTATTGAAATAATAATCTCGAAACTCTATGCAGACTGTCTACACCTAACTGAACCACAAGGATATTTGTATTCCGGAAGCAACGTACTGTGACTAACCTCATTACATCCGGTTTTTCCCTGGCTGCGCAATTGAGTTGGCCTAGCTGTTTTATACTTGACAGATGCCTGACAGTAGGCTAAAATATATTAAGCTCTGATAATTATCTATGAGTAAGCTGTGTACACTGTACATCAGCTAAGTTACCCGCATAAGGACAACCATCAACCGGTATCACCGAACTTGAGGATGCGATATCAGCATCAATGTAGTGCTCAATTAGCTCATGTTAACATTTCACCAGGTTGAACCTTGAACTATGCCTGGAGGCCATGATGTCTTGCTTCAAGGCTGCTTTGAGGCAACACGTACTTGAGTGCGATGTTCCTTGATCATTGCCTTGAAAAATGCCCAACGTCGACCATGCATTGGACAATTCAAGTAATTCACATTAATATGCAAATATTTCCTTGTTAAAAGTCATAATTAAATGAGTTTGCGATCAACAGACGACTATAATAATCTATTGAAATATTCACATTATGTTCACAAACAAACTATAATTGTCCAGTATAAGTTTAAGATATAAAGATCCCCTGCAACTTTTTCAGATAATAACTTCAAATTAACTTGTCTTGAATTCTGAATGAAAAGTGTTGAACCAGGCAGTCCAGGAAATACTTTAAACGCTCGCACAGATTATGTGCAAACTTGAGAAAGGGTTTCACTGTAGATCATGGTTCAGTCTGCCAGCCGCTCTGCACTGCCACTAACCTCTCCGCCTTTCTCTTTCTCTTCTTTTGCTCTCTCTATCTCTCTTTCTCTCTGCGTGTCTCGGTCTTTCTCTCTTCGTCCCTATCTCTCTGACTATGTGATGCTGTTTCTCTATAAGTTTCTCTCTCTCTTTTCAGAGTGGGACAGAGATATATCGACAGTCAAACAGGCAGACAGATGGACACAGACAGAACGATTGGACAGACAAACAGAAAGATAAACAGGAAAACAAACACAGTGAAAGACAGAAAAACTGGAAAGAGAGAGAGAGAGGGAGAGAGAGAAAGAGAAAGAGAGAGAGAGAGAGAGAGAGAGAGAGAGAGTGAGAGAGAGAGAGGAGCGCAATTTATTTTATTAATCACGCAAACAGTCTGACGTTACATGTAGTCTAGATAATTTAAGGATCTATTTTAAGCGCAAGGCAGATAAATATTATAATATTCAATTTACTCTGTATAGTCCGTAGTGTGAAATAATTAGTTAAAAGTTGAATTCGTGTCAACAATGAACCAAGTAGCGTTGCTTGATTGTAAATATATGCCATCTCTTGGAAAACATTTTCCTGGTTTGTCATAAAATTACTTAAATGCCTTGTCTTCCATTACTTTTTGGCAAATATTACATAGGTTTGGATAAATGCATGTTCTGTTGGCAGTGTTTTAATTCGGCGACTAATCTAAAGTAAGATATAAAAATCCATGTCAAAACCAATAAATTAAAAAAATACACCAGCTTTATGAGTTACAATCAATTTTCAATCGCTCTCAAACCTTTCATAATTATATAAAAACATTTATTTAAGCAGTCTAAATGACTACGGTCTTAAGGCTTTTTTAAACAGAACGTCGTCAGGCCACTTAGTCCAATTCTTATCCAGTTGAGCACCAGTTCCCGAATGATGAACAGTATAGTTCCTAGAGTAGAAAAATGTCAGCCAATCATCGATCAGCTCGCGCCTGATTGGTTCATTGCTGTAATACTTCAGGTACTGAAGCCACTCCATGAAAATGAACGGTACTTGTTTGGCGTGGAAGAACTTGGTCGCCCCCACAGAACTGAACGCGTTGATTTCTGCTCCCTCGATATCGGCCTTGATGATGACCTGGTCAGAGGTCACGAGAGGTAGAAGGTCATCCAAGGTCACGGTCTTTACCATGTCTGGAACACATCTTCGTGGATCCTTCTACAGCAAAGTCAAACCAGCAAAGCATCGCAAGGGGAAAATTAATCTGAACTTAGCTCGAAATGACAAGATTGTACATCAACTTCAATGTGTTCTACAGCCAGAGAATTTAAGAATCACAGAATCGAAGTGCTTTATAATATATAAAATTAAAAATTAATTGATTTTTTTTATTTTAAAGTTGCACAATATTCGGAGGATCAAACAACGAATGAGAATTTTCCCTAATAAAGACAGTCCATTATTCGTTTCAATACCACATCGCTTTATGAAGAACAGTTCTCTATATCGATGAACGTTTTCCCTTCAAAATCGCATTTTTTGCATTCAATTTGTGTAACCAAGTGTTTTATTAAAACAACACATAAAGTATAAAATCTTTATATATTATTGTATAGCAATACTTTCCTCTGGAAGATGATCAGTAGTAAACTAATTGTTGCCTGTTTGGAATAATTCAGAAATGATTCGGCCTACATATTTTCATATTTTTCATATTAGGATTTGATTGATTCTGGTAACCTTGCTAGATGCTCTGCTTGATTTTTTTCTGTCAAGTAAACGACATTTAAGAATTACTGTTAAGGGTCCCTTAAGTTTCATGGACATAACTGTTCAAGGTTTCAAGATTGAATTTAATCGAAAATCCTTACTGACAGATAAATAAGATAAGAACAAATAACATCATTATTATCGATCAAGTGTACCCCAAAGATAAGATCGAAAGTGAAACACCACTAAAACACGCAAAACATTTTGAAAGTATAAGCAACAGGAAAATTGAAATTGTTTCACTTTGCAATGTGGCAGCTTCAAATATTCAACATTTTCCATGACATTTGAAAATAGACAATTCGATCCGAAATTAACAAATTAAAGCATCATTTCCAATCATAGCATATCTAGCAGAGTAGCTTACCATGACATGTACATTAGCGTAACAATTTGTTTAAGCATTACCGATTACCGATTACCGATCCCTTGTCCTTGTTGAACGTAGGGGCACCGTCTGAGAGGCTGCAAACGAAATCTTTCTCCAATCCTGGCGGTTCTGTGATAATCTATGTATCTCGTCAATGGGTTTGCCGGTCCAATTCTTAATATTGTCGATCCACATTATTCTCGGTCGGCCCCTATTACGTTTTCCATCAATCATTCCCTGCATAGTAGTGTCACATTATATACAGAGACAACATATACAATCTGATACATTCGAGACATTCGCAACACGTTACTGAACTTTTTTATTATACTTGATATTGATGTGCAGATAGTATGAAGAATAGTAAAGTGAATGTAAAATAAACATGTTTTTATGTTTTGTGTTTAGAGCGAAGACGCTGCGACGTTAAGAGACTGTGTTTTCCAGAACTCTATGCCGACGTCAAGCTACGATGTATTCCGAAGTAAAAACTATCCGCTCTCGCTCAGTCAGTGCGAGCAGCATCGGACTCTAAACTCTAGTTCGCACGGTTCTAAACTGTGCGCGAAGTCCTGGTACTTGGGCGTCAGTAAACACGGACACGTGCGCGTCGTGAAAATAGACTCGACGTTGAATCCGACAAGGCGAACGTTTTTCATTAAGCGATGGATTCACGAGAACGTTGGACACAAGCATCCGGCTGCTGTTCCTCCGAGCAGTTTGCCCGGTGTGACACCCAGTGACAGAAACTCTTCGCTAATAACGACGGTTCCGCCAAGAGAACCGCAGCGTAAACATTCGAAGTCGATCTTTAAGATTCTTCGCGGAAAGTCGGCGAAAGATCGTAGCAGCAGCAGCGGTGGTGGACTGATGAGCCCAAGAAGCGACGCCGAGAGGCGGAACAAGGGTAGAGGCTGCTCGAATCTGTTGAGCAGTTATTGCGGGACAAGTTTGACGGCGCGAAGGCGAGAGACGCGAAGGACAGTAGGTCTATCGGTCGATGACGACTGGGATACTGAGTCACGGGCGGGTGAAGGCAGCGGGTTGCAGGACGCTGACTTGTTGCAGAACTGAAGTATTATCGATTTGTATAGTCTGCTGCTGGCTGCAGCTACAGCTGCTGTCTATACAAGTTATTTCTGTCAGTATTAAGCTTGGTGGGCATGGTGTCATGGCTAGTTGTTTTGTATTTCATACTTGTGTTTTGTATATCATAGGAAACCTATCATGAAACAATGAGGATGTTAAAAATTATAAAATTTTGACATTTGGCATTTCAGAGAATATTTTTATGTCACGAATTGAAATTATTTAGGTGTTTTTGTTCTTCAAATTCTGAGCACAAAAGCCGGGGATAAACTTTGAAAGTATAATTTTTCAAGCCCATATAAAATTTAGTGTAATATTTTGTAAGCATTAATTTAATGGATTTTCATCATTTCAATGAAATTAATTTAAATTTTGCACAGTAGCCACATGGAAAATGTTTAAAATGTATTTAATTTATTTATATGTTAATATTGTATATATTAATGAAATTTTTATTCTAATTGTCAAAGACTTCGACTCATATATAGGCAGGTTACAATAGTACAGAAAGTTTGAACTGTTAAAATTAGTGAAATGTTATGCACTATTATGTATTACTTTAAGTAATACACTTCTAGGTCTAACTATAATGTACTGTAATCAGTATTAAATTTATTGAATGGATACATACAGGCATTTACTGTGCAAAAATGCTCATCTCTAGAATTTTTTATAAATGTAAGATCCTAAAACTTGCAGCAAACTCATCTTAGCATCGTTTTAAAATATAAAGATATAAGAAAGTTTCAATAATTGCATCAGAAGGAATTTTATAAAGAAAGTATTAACAATAGTGAGATATCTAAGCAATGAAATGGAGTTGTAGTAGTTATCAGTTGAACTGCCGTCTGTCTGAATCGTATTTGTTTGAATGTTCTCTTGTATTCAAATAATGATATTTATATCTAACTGTTTTGTGTATGATTTTTATTTATTAAATTTATTAAATTATTAAAATATGATAGAAAATTTTATAAACTATGCAGAACTAGAAACAAACTATGACATCTATAACTATCACAAAATGATGCCAGCGTACCAGCAGCATGAATATAACGTCATACCAGCAGTGTATGTATGACGTCATACCATTAGCGTCTGTATGACGCCGTACCAGTAGCGAGTGTATGACGTCATAAATGTAGTGTGTGTATGATGTCATATCGTCATATCATTCGTGTGTTCATGACGTCATACCAGTAGCGTATCTATGACGTCATACCAGTAGCGTGTGTATGACGTCATACCAAAAGCGTGTCTATGACGTCATGCTGGCAGTGTGTCTATGACGTCATGCTGGCAGTGTGTCTATGACGTCATGCTGGCAGTGTGTCTATGACGTCATGCTGGCAGCGTGTCTATGACGTCATGCTGGCAGCGCGTCTATGATGTCAGCAGTGTTTGTTTGATGTCACATCGTATGACGCCGTGTGTTGTGTACTACTTGCACTCTTTACACGTCTTGACATGTTTAGCTGCTTTATTGAAATGCTACCTCTGAGAAATTTATCGAATATTTTTTATTACAGTCACGATTCCAGTGTTATTTAGACTTGATTCAATCTGTGGTTAATTGTTGTGCAGAATTTGTTCAGTATTTTCTGAAAATGATATCTAGCTTGAAATATTTCCTATTTATTGCACCGATGAGACGTTCTTGTACTAAAACCCGGCCGCTCTACGGTAATGATCTAGCTAGTAGATGTGTTCCTTAGTTTTAATTCTCCATGGCCATTGAATACAATAAAATATTCATTAAAATAATTAAAGAATCGAATGTATGCAAATAGTTACACTTGCATGCAGAATTTGTTGATAATTGAATAGGCTATAATTGTAAATGCTAAATAACTGAATGATACAAAATTTGAAAACTACTGTTGCAATGGATGTTAGCACGAAGTGGTCAACAATGATTTAATTACAGTAACTATGCTAATATATGGATTCAAATCTAAACATTGTCTCTGATTATATCATCCTCAATTGGACATCTGTGTTTTACATCACCATGGGAGCGAAGGGGGGAGGGGGGTGGCTTTACAATTCCTCAATTGCAGGAAGGTTTGACCGAACATGATTACACAGATCAGTGCAATGATTAGCACTGACATTTGAATGTGTCATTTAGTTGTTTCTACTCTTCATATTCTTTCTGATCACAAATTCAATCCTCAAAGGCATCAGTTACTAGGCCTATGAGCATCACGGATAATGTTTATTATAACGACCGAACTGCTAATTTTTTTTAACTTTTTAGACCAAATTTGACCTGTCGCGCAGAGCCACACAGCCTTGAAGACCCCCCCCCTGTAATTATGTAACACTTGGCCTGACCTACCTATCAGTGCAAAGAATTTTCTATTACAACATTTATTCTCTACATGATTCATAGTGTACAAACTCACGAGATCGTTTTATTTATATGTCATAAAATATTCTGAAATATAAAAGTGGCTGGATGAATTTTACAAATTTTAAAGTTGTGCACCAAGTCACCAGTACGTCTGCCCATTAATTAAACAAGTGAAGGTATTTGTTTGATTATTTGCGAGTACTTGTACTTTCTTTGAAGAATCTATGTAACTTGTCAAGTAGAATTGTACTGGCTAAATATGCTGTGACGTATCAACTTATCGTTGGGTTATTCTGCCTGCATTTATGCTGCTACCATGTAATATATTTTGCATCTAACTTGAGGCAGCTGCTGTAAGTTATTATGTATCTAAGACACGTCGTGCTGTGGCTGAAGTTCCTGCATTAACTCACAGTATTACCTATGAACGTACATATAACCGCCGCTATTATGACAATTTACTGTGTAATGTAAGTAATTGTTATTTAATTATTGCTTGATGTATTAAAGGCGTTATATTTATTTGAAGATATATTTATCATGTACAGGAGCAGAAGAACAATGTAGTTTTTACAGACTGGTGGCTGCATATGATTGGTCAAAGCGTTCAATTTAAATATATTTAGACCATTAAGATTTTAAGCTTGAACTAAACCCTTCATGGCAAGCAGTACCTAACAGAGCTTTAAACGCAACAACGGTTTTGGCCATCAGTGGCTAGGGCGCAAAGCCCTAGTCACTGATGAAGCAGTTTGAAAATTGAGTTCTCCCTTGCACTGAAACATTAAAACTGTAAATTTACCCCCCCCCCCTTGAGCATTGAAACCAAACTATGTCTTTGAACCCGGTCCCAATTATAGGAGAGAATTAGACGATGGGTCCAGATACGATCAAAGAATAGGCCACAGCCTCAGACTGCATTGGGTAAATCTAATGTACATTATGAAATGGGTAAATATGATGCTTTATGTACTGAGTATTGTTGAACAGAGATAGTTTGACAGTATAAATTATTGGATTGATTTTGAAGATGTTATACTTGAACAATTGATTGGCACAGCTGCGATCATTACAGAGTGCGTAACTGACGATAGTTTTAGTGATAATAATGACGACGCTGATGGTGATAAGATGATGAATGGCAAGAATGATATAAATCATTGATTTTGTCAACGCATGAAGGAACGAAGGAGTTGGCTCTGTTGTAGGTGTGTTTTAGCGCGATTAAAGTTTTGAATCAACCACTTTTATAAAGTTGATATGTGGAAATGGTCCAGTGACGCTTCTGCATTTATGATGTAACTTAATTTAATTTAACTTGTGTTCAATGGTGGTTGATTTGCATAAACTCACCATGTTCCTTGATGTACTCGAAAAGGCGAGCAGTGAGAATAATTGCAACGTCAGAAAGGGCATCCGGCCGTAACATTTTCCTTAAGTGAACTCACAAATGTCATGTGCATATGTTCAGTCCAGTTTATTAAACGTTAGTGAGTTGTCAACAATTCTATTCTATTTGTGAAAGGAAACATTATGGTAGTATAACATCCAACCAACTTTGAGGTGGGCAGTCTGGATATTAACCGAAAATGATGAAAATAATGGTTAACCTTGAAGTAAGGTAGCAGTAGGATGACAACAAAATTGTATATATTTTGGTAAACCGACAAAATCTATGTTGTTACCCATTATATTATATACCTCATTGCTTTGTATATTTTGGATTGTGCAGAGAATATTGTAGGCCTAAGTGGGTGCATTTAGACCTAGGTGGGTGCGTTTAGGTCGAGATGGGTGCATTCAGACCTAGGTGGGTGCGTGGCCACATGTGCGGGTGTGTTTTAAAGTCGTGCTGTTGTAAATTTTGTTCCTACTGTACAAATGTTCGTGACTGCCGGTCTAGCATTGTTGTGTACGATTTGTAAGTTTTTTCATTAAACTTGTATTTCATCGATGTGACTTTTTAACTTTGATTCCATTTCGATGTTACTTTAGAATTTTGTACTTTTGTCAGTTCAACTAAGAGAAATAATTTAGAATTGATCTGTGGACCATTATTACGGTATTCTTTAATCTTGGACCAAAGTAACTTGTACCACTTTCATTAGTTAGACAACTTTGCGTGTGGTGTAAGTAATTCAAAACGGTGTTTCATTATATGGCGATATTATGCCAGTAGTACATGAATAATTAAGTATTTGAAACATCCACAGGTTGCGTAGCAACGTAATAAATAAAAATCGTATACTGTATAAAGTATCTTATGACAATTTGTGCTTGAGGCCAAATTTGAGGGACCATAGAAGTTGTCTCATTGGAAGGACGCCCCCTAGGGTCCTTTATTTGTTGCGACCCTGATAACAATATTTATATAATTAGCTTATTAATATTTATATAATTATATTAATATAATTAATTTATTAATATTTATATAATTATATTAATATAATTAACATATATAATTATATTTATAATATAATTATAAATATAATAAACAATATTTCGTATCTAGGACATGACTATTTTCTTTTATTTTAAAAATAGGTTTGAAGGTCAAAATATGTTTATTGATGAATATTCATTTCAATCTGACTTGATCTCCGGTATTAAGTTTAGTGTGATAATGATCACAAGTCTTAAATAGGTGATTACATAAAGATCACCTAATTCAAACATAACGACTAAAAAAACAAACGACTAAAAATATTGATATTCAGTATAAACCATAGATTGTAAACATTTCCAGTTATGACTAAGCCAAAACAGTTAGATGAATGCCATGATCATGACTTTGTTTTATCGTTGCGAATTTCTTTCTTTAAATGATGTACCGGAGCACAACGCAGAGTGAAAGAGTTGTCGTAAAAAATTAAGATTGAAATTATGCCTGCTCTGATGACAATTACGCTATATCAACAAATAACTGCTGGGCTTGCAAACGTGGAATTGTTTCACTAATGTTGAATTGTTTGTGTTAAACGTAATGTGGACGTTGTTTAGCGCTGCTATGAATCTCGACATGACATTGTATTGACGTCGTCAGAACAAATTCATTACCACTTTCTCTTCTAAAAGAAACTTGTACAAAAAACTGAGTGTTTTAAATCAAGATATTAGCCTTGTAATGCTATGATTTTCGATATGTAATGTTATATAGTCGGATATATTTTTATTAGTGTTGAATTGGGCAAAGAAATTCAATTATGTAGGGATGAAAGATGCAGAAGAAAGAGGTTGAAGTTAGAAAGAGGTTGAACATCAAAGAGGATCTCATGCAGGTTATGATGGGAACGAAGTTGTGAGTGGACAAGAGCGGAAAAGTGGAGTGAGTAAGATGAAAAAATGGAAGGAATAAATGGAAGAGGGAGACCTTATATGGATGGGCTTGACGCTTTGTAGAGAGGTCAGGCAGAAAGACGTGATAGGTCTACCAATTGAACAGGATAACACGAGACAGAGTAAAATGAAAGTCTGTCATGAAAGAGACACCTCAAAACAAAGTTGACTACATCTATGCACAAACGCATCGTGTTCAAAAGATCATCCGAATTTTAACATTATACTATATAGTTGAGTTTATCATATGTGTAAACCATATTAATTGTGAAGTTAATATAACGTTCAAAACACAATCACCAATCGTATCTCAGTTTTTTTTTAAACATTCAGTACTTCGTTGAACTTCAGTTATTAAATACCACATAACTTTCTTTTAAGCTACTCAAGAGTTATGTGTATTAGATGACCAGGGTCCAATTAGATTCATTAGATATTAGACATTAGATATTAGACATTAGATATTAGACATTAGATTCTTGTAAACAAAACATTGTCATGTAATGACATGTATGTGAACTGGTTGACTGAGTCGAAAATCCAAGCATGTTGCCTTGATCAGCCGTTACGTGACATGTTCAACAAGACAAGGAGCAAGACGCTGAGTCTCAAGACTAGAACATCAAAACACGCCTCGAAACCAAAACATTGTCTGGTGACGTCATCACTGCCGAGCCCCCACGTGACTCAGCATGACCACGTGATCGAGACGTTACACCCACTGATGATTTGGAGAAGATTTGAAATTTGGGGAAGAGAATTTTATTGTCGCAGTTTGGTAGTCTAGTCGCAAATTTTTTGTCAGATGCCTTGATGAGCGTGATGTCGATGAAAAGAACAAAGCTAAGAATAGCATATCAAAAACAGATCCAACAATCATAATTTTATATAATAAAATCCCAGCAAAACAATGTTTTAGAAAGTGGTAATGAATTGATTCTGATGAGAAATAGTTCATTACATTGATTCTATTTGTACGCTATTGTATAAGTTATTGACGAACTGCGAGTCATCTATACAGTATTTAATGTGCTACATTAAACTGTACAGCATGTTATTTAACAATAGCCATGTAAATATGTGTACTACTGCTATGTACATTTGTAGGTTATGTATATATGATATTATTTGTATTTTTATAGCTTTATTTAAAATAGCCTTGTTCGAGGCTTGACTGTTATTCTGTCAATGTTGTTTAACTGGAGCAACAGGAGCAGCATGAATTGAGTAGAGCTCTGTACAATGAAGGGCTCACTCCATTTCGTACTATTGTAAATAATCTACTTATGTTGTACAATAGCACTTATGTGAACATTTGTTGAGCATAAAGCTTTGATGATGATATATAACTTTGTTATTATCTAATTTTTTCAGGCTGATATAGATTCATCACTTTCATCAACAGTATCATCATTGTCGTTATCATTAGCGTCATCATCATCTATACATGCATCAACTCATATATGTTGATCCTGGAATGATCCATGAACTCTCTTTTTCTCCAAATCTGTAATAGCGTCAATAGTTATGCTTAACGTGGGCTACACTTCCTTCTTTATTATAGGCACGGTACCCACTATTGAAAATGACTACTGTGATTTAGATAACTAAAGTCCGTATTCACGTGAGTGAGTTAACCTCTGATCAGAGATTAGCTGACTTTTTCAAAAAAATTGCTATGTGATTTGAAATAAAAATGACGTTAATATACTATTTACATAGCATGACGTCACGAAAGGCGTTTTGCGCGGCAGAAGTAGATACTAAGCAATCGTCGCAGCAAAATGCTCATATCTTCGATTTAAATGTCTGCAGCAAATTTCTAAGAAAAGTGATG
>JAQFYQ010001012.1:0-14443 GCA_034694885.1 Buchholzia appendiculata | reverse complement strand
AGTACGAAATACTGACAGTAAAAATACTGACAGTATTAAAATTAAATTCTCAGGGACTTCTACTTCGCAACAGATTCGACCGCGTTGGAACAGTTAGCGTCCATGTAGCCCGGTTGAGTGAGGCGTGTGTCGTAAACTGCGACAGAAAACAATAACAAACGTTACCCTAACGACAGAGGATAATAATCGGAATTACATTTCAGTAGCAGGACTAGGATTAATTTTAAAAAATGGGAAAATTTTACTCATAGCTTGAAAGAGCAACTTCTGTTATATCCAGAGTTGTAAAACAGTTCACATACGCTATAGTTACTAGGAGTCGATCAGTTTCAACCGATACTGTAATAAAGCAAAATACATAATGCCAAGCTGATTAATTGACAAGCTGCTTGTTATTACTTCTAAGCAAGGCGTTTTAAACTGTGGTCCGCGGACCCTATGGGGTCCGCGCTGAGTCTGTCGGGGGTTCGCGAAGAGCTCTCTGGAAATATAAATAATACCTTAACTCAACAACACAATGTACTTACGTTTTCTTTTTCAGAAGACAAACAATGACAGTGTCTTTTTGCAAATGTGTGAGGAACATTTCAAAAGCCAAATATTTCGACAAGTATTTCTTGAAAAATTGAATTGATAATTTTGATCGAGTCCGCAGTCATTTTGATATTGAAATGACTGATCTCACTCGTCGCGAGCAAGAAGAACAAGCAGTAGGTATACTGCCATGTGATAACAGTTTGAAAATTCAGTTCAAATCTCTGTCGTCGTTTTGGCTGTCTGTGACGTCTGAATATCCACTACTTTCTCACAAGGCAGTTAGCATTTTGTAGCCTGTCGCGACGACATATGTGTGCGAAGTAGCTTTCCAAACACTGACTAAATATTAAGAAAAAGAATAGATGCAGACCAGTGGTTGAAAGTGACTTGCGTGTATGCTTGTCAATGGTACAACCAAGAATTGACAGTTTGTGCAAACCAAAGCAAGCAGATCCCTCTCACTTGCATTTGTTAAAGGCTGATAATGATCTTCTTGAATATAACTGTACTTTGTTTTGATGGTTACTAAAAAAATGACATATAGATTATTTTATATAGGCTTAATTATTACGCCCAAATATTAATCATCAACTTAGTTATCTATTCTATAGATTCAACAAAATAATCTCTGTTATTACAATTGAAATTGAAGTGCCACGTTCCACTACTTAATTATGGGGGTCCGCGATCCAGACCGAAAAATTTAGGGGTCGCTGGTCCAAAAAGTTTGAAAACCACTGTTCTAAGCAACTGTCTGCAAAAGGAACAAGCCTAGTTCAAACTGTCACAGTTTAAAACGTACCGAACATCGATTTCTCGCTTTCATCGACAGCTTACCTTCTTAACCTTTAGTGACTAGAAACACATGCTAATTACCTGTGTGCCTTACGACTAACTTGTGCAAGGTTGAAGTATAACACCTAAAGCATTTTAACATCATAGCAACACAGACGGACATACATAAAATATGCCATTTCATCCTATCTGCCAGTTCGTCCTCTGCCATTTCGTTCGATCTATCAAGTCACGACGTGCTGTGGAATTAGAAGAAACCTGCCTATAATCATGTCAACAAATGTTGAAACTCACAGTTGCTGTCTGTCGTGCGGAAATGTTCTGTGACTGGCTGTGCGACGAAGCAGCGCATGAACGCCTGAACGTTCATCACATCGATCGCGTTGTTCATGAACAGCTGCACGTCAACGTGCGAGCGCGGCACATCTACGCACAGACACAGAATAAGCAGTTCTCACGCATGCATGTATATACAGTACAGAATACAAATCTACTGGTCAAAGACATATCACTTATAGGCTAATTAGATAACCTGGCTACACAACTATCAAGAAGAACTAGAAAAGTAAAACATTTATCACATACAAACAGACACATAAGAAAAATATTGTACACATTTCTGCATTTTGTTTTCTGTGGTATTTCAATTATCTGCATGCCACCACCAGTGCTTTTAATGGACACAGTATTTTTTCACTTTTAATTCTACACTGTAATAATTTGTAAACGTGCAAAATATAAATTCAATAAATAAAATGTATACAAAAAAATTGGATCTTAAATATTAATCTATCCGATTACCTGAAATGAAGAGAAAGTGCCTGTACGACTGCATGCGCGTCTGCTGCAGCATCACGCAACATGCGTGGTACTCTTGAGTCGTGCGCGGTTGCTGGTACTTTGCATCCAAAGCATCCGCTTCTGCACCGCGCAGTGGACCGCTGTCGGACAGTGCGCCCAACACGGCGGAGACCTTGGGCAACGCCTCGACGACACCCTGACTCAAGAATGTGACTAGAATCTGTGCGACACGGGTCAGTCGTTTCGACTTCTCGTCGTGAACATAGTGCTCACTGAAACAGCGGTACAATATAACTCATTAATCATTGAAACAACAGCAAATCATTACTTCTTAATCATTGAAACATAAGTAAAAATATCAATCCTTAATCACTGAAACAACACCAAAACATAACTTCTTAATCATTGAAACAACAGCAAAACATTAATCCTTAATCGCAATAGCAAATCATTAATCGCTGAACAGTGAACAACAAAGAAACCTTACTTCATAATCACTGAAACGACAGCAATCATTAATCGAAATAAATTGATTGCTAGTTGGCCAGCCAATCAAATCTATCTATCACAATTAAACAGATAACCAATAAAAATATATATAACCAATATAAATAAAATAAATAAACAATGTGATAACCAATCAAACTATTCGGACATTCAAAAGTACATGCCAATAGCATAACCAGATTAGAAACCAAATATCAATTTGAAAACAAAAATACTATCACACCTCAAATCCAAATGTATAAAGGTATTTTCATGGAATGAGACAATCTATAGAAAAAAGGTCCCCAGAAACTATACACATAAGGTGGACCGGGTGAAAAGATCCTTCAGACTCGCACAGTTTGCCCATTTTACCATCTGCCAAGAGACACCATGGTCTGATTTACAGATGCTCATTTCATTATTTGTATTGTTAATCAAAATTAAGCTTTGCAGCTGTTAAATATACTTACTCACACAAAAAGCCTCTAAAGAGAGCAAGCTCAATATGGAATAAATAAAACTAAACAGATAGGCAGTACCTGAACAGTACATAGACAGTACAGCGGTACCTGAACTGTAGATATGCAGTACAACGGTACCTGAACTGTAGATATGCAGTACAACGGTACCTGAACTGTTGAAGTTGACTGATGATGTTTGCTGTGACCATGAGAAGCCATGGCTTGTCGCGTTCCTTGCTTTCCTTCTGCATGAATGTGCACATCTTCTCCAGAGCATCTGAGCCAGACATAGTCATACAGTCAACAACTATCATACACTGGACTAAACTGAACCAACTACCATACACTGGCTACAAGCTAACAACAGCAACTACCATACACTGGCTACAAGCTAACAACAGCAACTACCATACACTGACAACAAACTAACTGCAGCAACTATTGTACATTAAAGTAAATACTCTAGAGTCTAGACAACTAACCATGAGAATAACAAAATGTCAAGATATTTTAAAAACTAACATCAATCACTCTCAAACATCTAACCATTCCACACCATACAGCGCCAGCTATAACACAACCAACTAACTGATACGAGGAAAAAACATTATATATGGATGTTATTTGTTGAAGAAATACTACAACAAATATGAGACAACCAACGTAAGCTTATCAGAACTGCATGTAGAGTTGTAGACCTACTTATTGCATATATATAAGAGGCTCGTCCAACCTACCAGGACTACAGTTGAAAAGCGATGCGTCGTCGATGAGAACCAAGCCTCCCTTCGGAAAGACGTTCTTCAGGTTACTGTTCTTGATGTCCATCAGGTTCGAGTACAAGAAGAACTTGACTCTCAGATCTCGCTTCAGCTTGAGCAGGTTCGGAATGAATTCAATGCGCAGAACGTCCGTGTTGTGCACGAGGACGAGACACTCGATGTTCGCGACGGCACGAAGCGCTATTATGTTGTGCGGATCGAACAGGCGCATTCCCGACGTGACGACATAATTCTACGCCAAATAAAGATGCAATCATCTTTTCATTTCATCAAACAACTTTCAATCATCAAACATTTAATTATACGTACAGATTAAATATTATGGCAGTTAAAATAATTATTGGAAAAAAGTCTGAACTAGGTACGCGGCGACCTTGAATGCTACAGTCGTGCTGGACCTGCTGGCGACACACAATCTGATATGGAATATGCCTTTACTCCAGGGTGAAACTTTTCGGGGGTTAAACTCCCTCTGGCGGGTGTCACGACCCAACCTCACTTGGAAAAAACAGGGGGTCGAATTTAACAAGAACCCATGGGTTGGTAAAATTTTGGATCGTCGCCACCCAGCAGCTCGTCAAAACATTTTGGACCGTTGCCGCCCCCCACCCGCTTGTCCGACCCCCTCCCCCCCACCTATTTTGTTACAAATCCCACACTGCTTTACTCGCCTTGCACACGACGATATAGTTACGTAAAAATAACTAAAGAATCTGAAAATAATAACGCAAGGCATTTAAAGAATCCCGAAGTCTGACATTAATGCCTCTGGCATTTAGTCGAGTCTGACTAACAATGTGAATTTCACAAAGCAAAATAGTATAAACCCTTCGTGACGAAAACAGTTTCTTCACTAGTTTTATCTATTATATCCAGATAGAGAACATGGTGACAACATAATAGTACAGGGAATCACTTGGCTCAAATGTAAGCTAAATAAATTCAATACGCAAACATCATAAAACCACCAGTTCAAAATAACATCAAACGCCAATAGAGAAAGGTAAAGATAAAACGGAACAGACCTTGACACTGATGCAGAAGAACTTGTTCAGGTTATAGACGTATACTCTAGAATTCGGCAGGAAGCCAGGCAGGCACTGATCCCGGGGTTTTAAACTCTCCACGTTCGTCTCCACGCCACTACATCCTGGAAACCTGACCGGGCTCGGATAGAAGGCCGGCGGAAACCTAGGCATCGGGAATGCATTCGGTGGTTGGAACTGCTCCACCCCGGAAGCATGAGGAATGTCCGGCATGACAACGTTAGACTGCGGACAGTTTGGTGCCAGATTTGGCGCAGCGCCAGAATTAGGTCTCATCATGGGCGGCACACTCAGGCACGGACGGTGGAAATCTTGCTGCATCGGTGGCATCTGTGTCATCCACACAGGCGGAGGCATTGGTCTCAAGAAGCCGCCTTGAGGCTGATTCCAGTTCTCTCCCGCAGGACTCTCGCTGGATACCGTAGGATAGGACACCTGCGGCACAGGAGCCATCATACCAGGAGGAAGTGGCGGAGGTGGACACTCCGGTTTAGAATGCCCGAAGGTGTCTGTGGACGGCTCGACCGGCTCTAGGTCAGGCGTGGGTAAGAGCGCCGGTCTGGGAGGACGAGGGGCAAGGTCTGCTAGCGGGGGAGGGGGTGGCGGTATTGTCGGCAGCTGCCTTATGTTGAGTAGCTGAGGGTAAGAACTCATGCCAGACACCAGTGTATCATGGATCCTCGTCTGATTCACCGCCGTAGACGCAAACTGCATCGGAGCCATGATCAACCCAGCTGGTGGTGGAATCATAGCCGGCACGTTTTCCATAGGTGCCGCCACATTCGATCTGTTATTTGTTCCCATAAAAGAATTGGTCATGAAGGGCGCATTGAAATTACCAGACTGTGCTAACTGCGATGGACTGGATACAGAGAGTGGAGGAGTTGTGCTTGAGGCTATCACATGCTTGGTCAATACCACTGAAGCATTTAGATTAATCTTTGACTGCTTTACAGCTGCCGATATGCTGGCGGACAACGGCACGGCTCTAGCTGTAGTCGACGAGGGCAACGGTACGGCTTGAGCTGCAGAGGACAACTGAATGGCTTGAGCTGTAGAGGACAATGGAACGGCTTGAGCTGTAGAGGACAATGGAACGGCTTGAGCCACAAAGGACAACGGAACGGTTTGAGTCGCAGAGGACAACGGAACAGCTTGAGCCACAGAAGACAATGGTACGGCTCGAGCTGTAGTCGACGACGGAATGGATTGAGCAATAGTTGCATGCGGTATTGGTACGAAACGAGACGCACCTGAAGATGGCATTGGAATCGCATCAGCGACACAAGATTCAACAGACGCTACGCTCATCGCAGATGATGAAGGCACATTAATCCCTTTTCGCTTTACCGAAACACTTCCTTCCTTTTTTGCTGCATCAACTACCTTTGCTAATACTTTTTCCGAACTGTAGGCTTGTGTCGGTGGAGTGTTGCTGTTAGCAACGCTGGGTGTAGAATAAGAACCAGATGGCAACGTCGAAGCGCTTATCGGTTTATCTGATGCCAGTGTGAATGTAGCCAGAGAAGCCGGCAACACAGACGCAAGTGGTAGCAACACAGACACTACTGGTGCAACAGTTGTGGCGGTCGACAAAGAGGATTCCGGAATAATCAACACAGCAGCAGACGACACAGTCAACTGTGCGGTATCTTTACGAATCACAGTCGTCGGTGAATCCGTCGACTCTGGTGCCACGACGCTGCGAGAAAATGCGGACTTGATTTCCGACTGCACAGCAGATGCACCGACAGAGCTAAGGCCTTTAGAGACTGAAGCCACTGGGCTACGACTAGTCGTCTCAGTAGTGCTCGCATTCGGCAATGAAGTAGGCATCACTGATGGCAAGGCAAGAGCGGATTTGACAGGTAAACTACCTGTATTATCACTCGTCACGTTTGTCGGCGAAGCTCTGACCCCGACGACAACCGCATCTCGATTCTGTTTCCTCTTCGCCAACTGGTTCTGCCTGAACGTCTGCATGAACTTGGGCGGCTTTGGCAAAGGCTGAAGCACTTTTGACTTGCTACCCACTCCGGGAGTCGTAGGAATATCAGCAGCGGTTTCACCGGAGACTGCAGCAGCAGCAGCAGCAGCAGCAGCAGCAGCAGCAGCAGCAGCAGCAGGAACAACCAAGCTAGGAACTGCTTGAATCTGTCCATCTCCTGCTTGCGCATTGTCAACGCTACTTTTATCCGAGATCTGCCGAGACGAGTCCACATCACTCGATATGGTATCACCGGCAGTCACCGGTCCTTCCTCAGGTAGAGAAACTGTGGCAAGATCCGGCTGGCTAAGATCCGACTGGCTAAGCTCCGAAGGAAGTATGCACTGGTAGTCCTCCATAGGTGCTTCCAAATCACACAACACCTCACCCAATGTAACATCACAAACTACTTCTGATGGCGCTTCTGTCTTGTTCGCTTCTGAACCAGCATCTACGGCAGTTTGGTCCCTCGAAGCTGATTCGGTTGGTGGAACGCCAAGCCTTGGGTACTGACTCTGGTATAGGTTACAAGCGACGGCAGACAAGACGCCGAGATGACCGTCCTCTCGATGTGCTACAGGCTCTAACACTACACGGTCTCCACCGACTACATCATTGTTATTTTCAGGCAAGAGTGTAGCAATGTCCTCATAGAAAGCATTTAAGCAATTGGTTATCTCACCATTAATCGCTTCACTGAATGCTGGTTCTCCAAGGCCGGCACCATCAATGTGCACACCTTCACCTAGCCCAGCAGCTGACAAATCCCTCTGAGCTAATGTGCAACCATCAGTTACGGGCGGAACACCTGGGGCTTTAGCTCCATATTTCTGAGTCACACCTTTAAGTGCCGCAAACAGGCGAGCGATGCCAGGTTTAACCTTTGTCAATTCCACTGACTGTTTATTCTTGGCCAGCACTGCTTGTTGGAACGCTTGAAGCAGTTTGCTTTTGGCTCTCACCTTCACTTCCGGACCGGCCTTCAATGCTTCATCTGAGCCTTCAGCATCAAGAACACCGCATAGACCGCTTTCTTCCGTATCGAGCGGCAACGACCTTTTAGACGCCTCGTTCCCATCTGCTTGCGTACCACACACTGCATCGTCTGTACCCGGTGGGGCGACACCAATCTCTGCACTAGTTTCTTCACTAGCAACAATCGAGTCGGAGGGCTGAGAAGAGAGGCCGGCTGCAAGTCCAAGAGCCCAGAGATAACTCTCGTCCGGTGAGAGTTGCATCACAGAGAACTGATTCACATCCAATATGGTGTCCAGAGAGTTGAGCGAATCTGGATCAGCCGTACCAAAGATGATGCAATCCATTAGTCTACTTGCATCCGAGCTGATTTTTGATTTCTTTCCGTATTCAATATTTAAATAATCCAGTTCATCTTCAGCGCCACCTGGTATTGTTGGAATGCTTTGTTCACTGGTAACAAAATAAAGACCTAATTCTTTACGATTCCTTCTTTTTCTTTCATCCTGACGAGTTTTACTTTTCTTAACTTTCTTACTACTCCGCCTTTTGTCCTTCTTTTTCTTCTTTTCTTTACGCTCGGATTTCTTCTCAAAATTTTCGCCGCTGACCTTCTCCGATTCCAGCAGCTGTTCTTTCAATTTCTTTATGTTCGAAGTAGCCTTTGCATCGCGCAAATCCTCGCCTACGTTTTCCTTATCGTCATCGTCAAGCTCTCGCTTGTTTGCGACAGTATTCAGGTCGGTGTTTGAAGCGTTTCTAGCATCGCTCTTACACCTGCTACCACGGTGATCAGAAGATCTTGAATCATATCTGGATCTGGCGTGTCGCCGCTCAGGCGTCCTTGCATCACGTCTGGACCTGCTTTCCGTCTTGTCGTTCCTGTTCCTTACGTCATTTCTGGACCCGTAACTTCGCCTTTCTTCGCCAGTATCGGCATTGTCGTGCGTATCGAGCTCGGGTGAACAGCAGTACTCTTTGAGGGCATCGACAGCCGCCGTCCTGTTCTCCTGGAAGACCTGCGAGCTCGACTTCTGCACGGTCGACGACGCACTGATGTTCTCATCCTCGTCAGTGAAACTCAACAGAGCCTTGTTTATCATCCTCGCTTTGAAGTCGCTCAAATCCAGATCAAAGATGGAAGGAATTTTCTCGACCGCCTGGACGCTGGTGCGAGATGTGGAAACAAATGTGGACGCTCCAGAGGATCGTTCGGACCTCCTTGAATCTTGTCGACGCGGAGGTGACCTGTCTCTCTCTCTGCGCCGCAAATAATCACGTCGAGACCTATCTCTCGTATCCACTTCATCATGCTTACGCAAATCAGTTCTATTTTTCGCCGAGACATCGCTGTCTGCTGTTTGCGCAGATTTCTTCAAGTCAGTATTATCACTGTCCGGTCCTGTTTTACCATCAGCCACTGGATCATCCTTTTTAGATCTTTCTGCCAGGTGGTTCTGCCGCTTACGCCGGACGCTCTCAATATCCGAAGGCAGCATTTCGGTGGCAAGCTCCTGTGCGCTTGGACGGTGGCCGACGAGATCGGCGGCTCCTGTGGAAATGCAATTGAGGCTCTGCTCGACCTCCGAGTACAGATCCGTCGCCAGCTGTTCCGGCAATTTCATCGTTTCACCTTCCACGTCGGAATCAACCCTTACTGGTGACGGGAGTAGTAAATCACTCCAGATTCGGTCGATGTCTTTCTGGAACCTACATTCTATCTTACTGCAAAGCTGATCGACTGCCAGGCACATGGATGCATTAATAGGAAGGATCGGACTAATCGTCGCGGGGTCCTTGTATCGGCCCAACAGGATCAACTCGAGCGGGCGACGTTTCATCCAGTCACGGATCGTCTCGAGGTGGACGCGTCTGATGAGCTGACTCTCAAAGAATTGAGCCTCAAACTCCGTCTGCGGAGTCAGACAACCGATGTGGGACACTCTGTACGGGAATAACGATGACTCGTTTTGCTCGCAGCTGTTCAGATCGACTATCATGCTGTCCAGACATTGAGCAACCGTGCTGTCGGCCTCCCACCTCTTGCCACCTTCGTGCGACTTGGCAAAGTGGGACAGACGAAGAGCACTTGTGGTACTTTTGACTTCTGTCTCCTGCGCCGGAGCCGGCTTCTCAGACGGTTCAACTTTCAGTTCGGCGGTAAGAAAAGCGTCGAACAAAGCATCTTCTTGTTCCTCTTCGTGTTCCTCCGGGTCTTCTTGGGCAACAACTTCATCAAAACAAGGAAAAATTCTGTGACTCTTGCTTGTATGATCAGACTGTTTCGGCTCCACGATTCCGCTTTCAATCTGTCCTATTGATATAACAGGAACCGGAGTAGAAAAACCGCCTGTAGAAATTATGCCATCGTCAGCATCTACGTTAGCCACAGTCCTGCGAAGACCCCGAAGGCTCATGCCACTGTCACGATCAACAGTCTGCTCTTGGAATCTCTTCCCATCTCGTTTACTTCCTTCACTATCCCTCCGAGACACCCGCCTGGAATGTACGACATCCTTCTCTAGATCACCATCACCATGACAACCGTCTTCATGCACATAGAGAGGAGCTCTATCGGATGCTACAAGGCCAGACCTGTTGTGTGCAGTGGGTATATCAGCATCAACCGATTTCATCTTGTTTTCGATTGATGCAGCTGCTTCACTGCCCTTTGTTGATCCAACCTTCCTCTTACTCTGAGGCTCTTCTTCTTGATCTTGCAGGAAGAGAATATACTCAAGACTGACATCATCAACGTCATCGTTATACCTACTCTTGCGCTTTCGTCTCGACCTCGAATGTCGTCGTCTTTCGTCGTCCCTGTGTCTCGATTCTTTTGCGTAGCTTCTGCCGGCGCCTCGATTACGTTCCCTGTCATCCGCTGCATTCAATTCCTGTTCGTGCTCGGCAGTCAGCTGCTCGTCCAGCTTACGGTTCAGGTAGGCGTTGCGTTTCAAATTCAGCATCCGCTCCATCTCGCGAATCTCCCGCTCCAGTTCATCAGTCGCGCTCTGTCGATCTTCCTCGAGAACTCTCTCGATCGCCTTTCGCACGGCGGGTGTCGACTGCAGGGCGGGGAAATTCAACTGCATGATCGCATTATCCTCGTCATGTCTTGAGCGGATATCTCGTGCCTGCAACATCTTCTCTCGACTTATGTCTCTCTCCACACGAGACAGTTTCACTACTCTAGCCTCGGCAGACGTCTTTCTTTCTTCTAAACCAACGTCATTCGGTTGAATCCGATCCTGTCTCTGGTCTAGCATGACATTATTTCTCCTCTCGTTGAAATCTGAATCGAACTCGCTATCTTCCACTTCCAGCTTAACATCACAAGCATAGCCTTTCAAAGAACCTCGACTGCTCGCTCCTGGTGATCTCATTTCAGCCTGAATTCTGCGTACTTGCGGAGCATGACCTGCCGTTGCCCCGCGGTAAGGACCCCCGACCGATCTGTCGCTGTTGTGAGATGAAACGGAATACTTGGATCCAGGAAATGATCCCAAGTCATTCATCGGTATGTTCTTCTCTTTCCGCAGGAAATGTCCACCTGCACTTCCAGACGTCATCGGGTTAATCGAGTCCGGAGATGAAATCTGATCAGGTGACTGGATCTCATCATCATCATCATCATCATCATCTCTGAACCTTGCCGCTGCTTGATTGTGTGATCTTTGGCTCGTAAGGATAGCACGAGTCTGATACTTGTCGTCCAACAAACGTGTCAGGTTCACCAGATCCAATCTCTTCACTGAATCGCTTCGAATATCGCCTAACTTGTGCGTCGAGCCGACGTCTCGCTCGGCGTCACGTTTCTCAGCGACCTTCAGGTCCAACGCGTCGTTCGCCTTCAGCACAGTCAAGACGGCGTTGTTGAGAGAAATCATGACGTCATTGCTCACGCTGCTCACGACTTGTCCAATGGACTTGAACGTCTGACCTTCGATGCAGTTCAAGGTCATGCGAGAAAGCTGTCGGCTGCCGGGCATCCACTCGCCTTCTTTCCCCTTCCGCTCATCATTACCTGAACGACTGTTGACCGATGTCATCAGCTTGAAGATGTCATCGGAATTGAACAGATCATCGTTCCTCTGTCTAGACGGCTGCCATGACTGTGAAACCAGACCTCTCTCGTCCGGTGTTCCACGGCCACTTCTTACTTCCGGCGACCTAAGCGAATTTGGCAAATTTGATGGCTGCAAAACCTCTTTACCATCACCTGCACCCGCACGCATGTTGGAGCTTAGACCTAAGTGCGGTTTACTGACACCAGGAGTAGCTGGTCTAGGAGATGTGGATGTCAATATTCTGATCTTGAGCGACTGATCGGCAAGCTTCTGTTCAACTACTCTCATATTAGAACTGGGTGGTATCTTGGACTGCATCTCCAAGCCGAACATTCCATCACCTCCACCACCTCCCCCAATCTGAGCACTTGCTTCCGATGCTGCCTCGGATATCGCCAATCTGTCCTCAACTTGCAACTCGCCGAGCAGTGGAAGGAACTTGGGATTAACGTGAACTTTGACCTTTAGCTTGCTCGCTTCGGCCTCGTAATTCTCGCTGGCATCTTCCTCAAACCAATCTTCGTCGGGAAAAGAGTCGCTGATATCTGCAACGTCGCTCCTCGAATAACTTGGCAGATTCTTTGGACTCAGATCCGACTGTGCCTGTCTTTCACTGGAGGCAGTCGATGGACTGTGGTAGATGGACGCTGTGGGAAGGTCGGCAGCTAGACGAGGATCGCACGACTCTAGGATCTCAGACGAGATGAGAGGAAGCAGCACAGAACAGTCGAGACACTGCACGTATGCTGCAAGCAAAACAAACATCATAAACAAATCAACACGTAATGTCTGGATTGTACACGGTCGGCAGAGCACTGTTACAACAGGCTTGTGACTTCTTCTAATGCAAGATAAACTACGCAAATCATTTAACATCAGTTTTACATAGCAAGGACGGGTAAGCCATCTCAAATAATAGACATTCACCTTCTTCACCAGCCATGATCATGCACATCTTCTCGAAACACAATCAAGCACAAATGCAGTCACAAACACCATGACCATAGGACATTTCGCTGCAAAATTGAAACTGAAAACTAATGCCTCTCGAAAAAGCAGTGCCAACATCATCCCGAGAGCCAAGATAATAAAAACGCACAACGTGACAATAAGATAAATGTTTGCTAGCCTACTAACAATTCCTAGAATACCTTAATCATACTAATTATCAAAAGCAGTTTGAATACTGATGCTTATAATGTCCATGTACACAAGACAATGAAGACTGCAAAATATCATAGACATTTGTTATATAACAAAAACAAGACCGACTCATCAAGGAAGTTCAAATCAGTGTGCTAGACATTCACACAGTCTGCAGTCACTCAAAGAGACAACTTTGCTGGTGAAAACAAAGTACTCTATGTTAGTTCACCTGACACTAACGATAATTATTGCTTACACTGGATTTTTTTTAAATCTTGAATCAACTAAATAAAATGCTGATATTGTAAACATTCAAAACTAACCAAACTCAAGTTAACTAATTTACTTCCAGTTGAAACCACCACACAGACATCTCATCATCTCATAATGCTCCTACCTCTACCAGCTATCATTTACCAGATATCATTTGCCAGCTATCATTTACTAGCCATCGTTTACCAGCCATCGTTTACCAGCTATCGTTTACCAGCTATCGTTTACCAGCTATCGTTTACCAGCTATCGTTTACCAGCTATCGTTTACCATGCATGGCTGATCGTGACAAGGGTCACATTCCGACCAGTCCAATGGGCGACCAGTCTGACATACCGCATCTATTTTTAGTCCCCAATAATAATCATAATCATCATTATCACCATCATCATAATCACCTGTTCATAATCTACCGTTCACTTCCGCAAGATGTCTGTGCTGAAAACAGCATACCCTTTAACTAACTAATGTCCCTGAGGACTCATTATTGCTGGATTTTATGACAGCATGTCCTTATGATGCCTACCATGATATGTACATCTGAACATTTACTTCACCTGTTTGAGTCATTCCATTCATTCTGCAATGCAAGTTTTTGATTCTAGTTTTTAAAATTTAGTCGCTTGCTTCAACTGAACGTAGACAACTAATTGTAACACGAGTTTAAAATCGCGAATCAAATCACAATATAAAATGCTGGAGACGAACAACCACAGCTAGTTCAGAGATATCCAGCATACAAACATCACGTATGAATTCAGAGCAACATTTTAAATTAAATAACTACCTCAAAATCACAGTTACAAACATTCACACAAAATATCTACTTGTAACCATAAATAGTCAATACCTAAAAATGCCCATCTTTAGCTTAGTAAATGTGTAACTCATAGAGCACAATACCATACACAACAATACATACATACAATGCATACATTTGTCTACTGCATACAATTTAATACCGTAGATTAAACGATACAACGATAAATAAATAATAAAAGTAAAATACCAGAGCGATCAACACAATGAAAAGACTGAAAAGACTGATTTTAAGAACTTTCGCTTCACATCGAGGGACTGTATT
>JAQFYQ010001011.1:0-14443 GCA_034694885.1 Buchholzia appendiculata | reverse complement strand
ATGCAAGCACATAGGGAGGGGGTCAAGATTTGCCAGATTTTTGCATAAATACATGTTACAGAACATTAATGTTCTGTATAATTTCATCACATTCAGGCACTTGTTGACAATTCTCTCCGAACATGATACGGCACAGACAGTAAAAAGCTTAGGTACACAACACTCTTACTATAATCAATAAATGGATTAACGCTACACGTGAAGCTGATAATGACTGTCATTGCAAAGTGACAGTAGCAATACAATCCTACTACTTCACATCTGGAACTCACATGTAAGAAACAATTATTCTCGGTCACAACCTGAAGCTGCTTGCTTTAATTAATCGATCATCTACGCTGCTCGCAAGCGAAACATGTCTGTGACTAAGTGTAATAAGAATATCAATTTCTTTCCATTGCCCTATTACCAAGTCACAGTAAAAATTAATATAATACAAATATAATCCATAGTGAATATAAGCCTGTCAAGTACTAGTTCTCGACAAATCATGAAAAAGCAACAAGAGAGTAAATTGTAGTACGCACCACAAGAGCAGCAACACCTTCCTCCTGGGAGCTCAGCTGTAGTAGAGCCATCTTTCTGTCTTTCCTATACACACAATACAAAACAATAGCTCAACTGTAGTAGAGCCATCTTTCTGTCTTTCCTATACACATAGTACAAAACAATAGCTCAACTGTAGTAGAGCCATCTTTCTGTCTTTCCTATACACACAATACAAAACAATAGCTCAGCTGTAGTAGAGCCATCTTTCTGTCTATCTACACGTAATACAAAACAATAGCTCCACTTTGAAAGATGTCGAATTACTCAGTATACAATAAACAATCCAAGTGGTAGAATTAATCATGAACACAACACACATAACTTCACACTTAATGTTTTACAATAAGCACAAGTATAACTATGTTGAATAACAGTGTTGACGTTATGTTATGCTCAAGTGCGAGTGTAGTGAGCCAGCCATTAGTTAGATATAAAGCTTCAGCGTCTGCTCTCGCAGTGACAGCAGACCACCGTCGAGCCTCGTTTATGGGCATGAATCAACGATACGTTACAAACAAGCCCCTGCAACTCACTCTCTTCATGTACTCCACTGTAATACATGTATCTATAACGTCAGTACTGCAGTGAATAAATGTACTACTTACTACTGTACCGAACAATAACAAGTAATAGACCAGTGTAAATTTCGATTAAAGTGAAACAATGAAAATCTGACACTCACTCGAAGAATCTGAATCCAGTGACAGTTCCGTATTCAGCAAACAGCTCGCGAATATATTCATCTGTCGCATTCGGGCTATAAACGTACAAAATACAAGTACTTCATAGCATCTATAGTCAATAGTTTAAATTTAAGCATACCTTCATATAATAAGTCAAAAAAGGCGCAGAGCAATTCAATGATCATATAACATGTTCCAGTGTTTAAGCCGCAACAGCAAACTATAAAAAATGCACGTTTAGTGCATATTAAAAATATGCATTTCTTTCAGTCTTGTTTGACTGTAAGTAGTGCAGCCAAACATCTCATCTAGAGGCTTGTCAAAGGTGTGCATGACCAGTACAATCAGCCAATGGAATGCAAGTTGATGTTGCAAATCTCACTCCACGGCTCTCTTTCTAACGTCGTACATGGTTCACTTTATCAAGTCTAGTGTGCTTGGTGAACACGTTAGCTTACTACCTAGCCTTATTACAGCTAGCACAAACTTATACTGCTTGGTAACAGGGACTGCAGAGCATACATAATGCGTACAAATTTTATCGACAACACAAGCTTAGCGTAGGAATCGATCCCAGAACCGTACACACCAGATATACAGAATTCCTTAAGAGACAGACAGTAAAACTCACGGAATGTTTGAGAGATGTAAAGTCGCGGATGGCGGATATGACACGTTTCGGTTGGCGTTCGGGTTTCTGAAGCGGTTCAAAGGTGAACTACTGAAATCCTTCGTCATCCAAGCATCCTGCAATATCACAAGTAGAACGTATCATTCTATTCAAGATTCTATTAAATATGTGACATCATGTCAATCTGAACGACATAGCTGAGCAAGCGAGCCCATGCACACATACAACGAAAATAAGCACACATATATAAGCAAGTACTGCAATTTATGCAGTCATCATCATGATCATCACACTAAGCATTTGATAGATCTGGCAATTAGAAGGTTGTCAGCAAGAGCGACTCGTTTGGTTAACTTATTATTTTTACTGCTGAACATTCGGAAAAGATAAGCTCTGCTAATATTAATCAAAATGGACTTTTATTCAGGTAAACAGAGAAAAGCTTCACGAGTATGATGATGATGCTGATAGCCTTCACCTTGTTAACAGGCTGAAATTCAGGCTCACATCATGTGACAAACAGTTGAATTGACATTTGTTGATATTAGAATTATTGAAGGCTTCGATATTAACTTTTCATCAACGGGGAGGCGGGGGTGTGTGGCAAGAATTCTCCGAGGGACAGGAAGGAAAGGGAACAGAAATCAGAAGGGTGGAACTGGAACATTTATGTAAAGGGTAGAATGTGCAAGGTAGAGTTTTGTAGTGCTAGGAAAGAGCGAGGGAGAGCAAATTGCTTCACACACATCCATCCATGTAAACACGATCACAACTGACTCAAAATTAGCTATTCAAACAAAAAATTCTATTTGTAGGAGTACCATTTATAGAAGTACTTTCAGAAGCATTTGGCAAAAACAAAAATATTCATGCAAATAGCACATAAATTCAGCCTAGCCAATCAGAGATTAGAGAAGAGATGTGTTCGACCAATCACTTACTGACGCGCCTTCACGAGGCATCTGTATGTAAGAGTGCTTGGATAGAGAGACTTTGATATTCTTGCCCATCCATCTCACTTTGTCCAACTGCTGGATAGCTACAGCATAGCACCACACACACAGTCACACACACATGTCAAATACAATACAACATACATCATACATATCACATACAATACAACACACATGTCAAATACAATACAGCATACATCATGCACATCTGTATCAAATACAATTCAACATACATAATGCATATCAAATACAATACAGCACCCATCATGCGTATCTGTATCAAATACAATACAACACACATCATGTGTATCTGTATCAAATACAATACAACACACATCACGCGTATCTGTATCAAATACAATACAACACCCATCATGCGTATCTGTATCAAATACAATACAGCACACATCACGCGTATCTGTATCAAATACAATACAACACCCATCATGCGTATCCGTATCAAATACAATACAGCACACATCACGCGTATCTGTATCAAATACAATACAACACACATCACGCACATCTGTATCAAATACATGTCCATCCATTAACTGTGTCAGTCGAATACACGCACTGTCAGAATGATATCATTGAAATAAATGTCCATATCAATCTAAATTATATCAACACATAACTTTGCTGGATTGACAGAAAAAAAAGAAAAGCATAGAACGAAAGCTACGATCCACGCAAAACTCTGACGGCCATGGCTTGTTGAACACACCTCCAATAACTCTTCATAAGAATCCCATGCTACAAACCAAACGTTCAGCACAACAATCTTTAACAAGTGGGACACGAGAGAAATTGTACACCAATCTGTATTAGATAAGATAGAGAAAATAAGCGTACCATTGGGTACCATCATGGGATCCGCGTACTGCACGAGAGCCGTGTCCTTCTTGTTGAACAGAATCTTTACCCTGAGGACCGGACCATAAGAGCCTGTCACACAGCAAGTAGCCAATCAAATAGCTACATGTTACACAACCAGCCAATCATGTACTAACCAGAGTCACACACAGCACGAATCAAACACAAGCCCCTGTCATCGATCAAACCAATCGCATGATCATCTGACCTACTATCTACAACCAGCCACCAGCTAGCCAATCACAAGTTGCCACAAGTTTTGAACACTTCGTATGTTACTCGTCAGTTTTATTCATTCTACGACAAGAAGCCATGAGACCTAGAATGATCCTTAGCTTCTGTTTCAAAGACTAAACTAAACAACTTTATATGTCCGCGACTATCTGCATGGTCCATCAGATTACTAGATCAATTCTATGCCAACGCAAGACTGTTAAATCAACAAAATTGGTTTAAATTCAAAATTGTTGAATTAACTGGTTTTCAATGTGCCACCACCCACCCACCTCCGCTTTTGATGGCGGCAGCTTTAGAATAATTGCAAGCTAGTGGCTGTTCACACGTTCAATTTGTAAAATAAAATAAATCAAAGCATTTCTAAACTCTTGCATGATAAAAAGATTAATTCATTTCATATCCTGTTAATACTGACCCAAAAGATAACTTTGCTTAACTGCTTCTATCTCTACAAGTGAAGTCTCACTTCATGAAAAGTCAAATATGAACTTGCACTCCTGAAAGTGATGTATCACTTGCAAAGTACTCAAACATGAATGAACGTTGCAAGCATGAAAGTGAAGTTTCACTTCCAGTGCACTCAAGCATGAACGTGCACTCCTGAATGTGATCTTGAGCACTGATCAAGATGTAGGCACTCTGTAACTCAACTTCACAAGTACTCAAAGATTAAGGTACATCCAAAATCAACCTGCTTAGTACCACTGAAGCTCATCTCCGAGAGTACTGGGTGAAACTCGTGAAGACATATATCACGACTACTTAGAAGTTGAACACCCTTGTGTCTGATGACGACCAGTACTGAGAAGATTCAGTACTTAGAAGATGAAGATAAGGATGAAAATGAGAAGTATTAAGAAGATGAGAGCATCTTTCAAGGCAAGTACTCAAAGCCCACAAATATGGGACCAGTGGACCACGAGTACTCAAAGATGGCAGTACTGCTAGTGTGTCTTCAGAGAACAACTAGACGACCACCATTATTCACTGACAAGCAGAGCGCAAGCTCAGAAGTACATGGCAAGCTTAGTCCAGCTAACAAGCTGTCGTGTTTAATAGAAAGATGGCAGGTTCTCTAAATACTTTAGGCACATCATAGCTCTGTAGTTTATTTCCACAAGCAAGTTATAGGTCAGTTTAAAAGTTAGTTAAAGAACAAAATTAAAATAGAATTAAAATTAGATCTAGTAGAAAATGACACGTTATGCAGCAGCAGTAAAGTTAAAGACAAGTTAGAGACGATAAGAAAAAGCAAATTAGACGGAGAGTGACGTACCAAACAGGACATAAATCATATCAGGAGTGACCTTCTACACAACTCAAAGGTGTCAAAAGATCAAAGATCACACGCAATTAACAAGTGTGTGTCAGTTCATCAGAGCGCAAGACGTAGTCGGACAGTATTTGAGCAACGTTTCCGTGAGTGAGGAGCGTAGACAACAACAAGAGATTCGTTGGCAGAGGCACCAGGCGGCCAGCAGGGTAATCGTATCATAGTAAGAAAAACAACAGACAATACATTAGATCACAGGTAGTCAAAGATCGACGACGATCAGCTGAAACACAGTCTGCTGATCGTCGTCACAAGTACACAGTTAAAGTGAATTAAAGTAGATAGGTTCACAGAGTAGGTACAAGTTCACAGGGTAGTCGAGTCAAGTGAATTAAAGCAAGTTCACAAAGGTACAAGTTCATTTCACACAGTAATAGTAGGCCTAGTTCAGTTAAATCAATGCATAGTTAATGACAAGTCTAACATCACAGCACAAGTTGTAGGTAAGTTCACAGTAATTTATTTCAACACAAGTCATTACACAGCAACATACAGTAGTTCAGTCACACACTACTCCGAGTTCAGTCGTGCACTGTGCTGACAAGCCATACACACACTACGCCAAGTTCAGTCATGCACTGTGCTGACAAGTCATACACACATGGCGACATAGTTGCAATAGGCTGAGACTTCGACAAAGTTCAGTCAAGTATGATACAACTGATGCTAGGCTAAAAGATATTTAAAATACGCGACGAATAAATAACCTAGTTCTTGTTTCGTTCAACACACCTTGATTCGTTCAACACTTCTCTCACATATTCATCCTATCATGTATTGAGTGTCAGTAGCATAGATGACAAGTCAACAATGTGCTTACCTCTTCACACAGATTAGACACGATGATAACATTTCCACCCTCCATCATGGGTGGGCCACTATTCATGTTCATCCTACTCATAGACTGCATGCCACCTCCACCCATGCCCATGCCACCTCCCATGCCCATACCCATGCCTCCACCTAGACCACCCATACCTCCACCTAGACCACCCATGCCACCGGGCATTCCACCCATTCCGCTTCCTCCTAGGCCACCCATGCCACCTCCCATACCCATTGCTCCCATGCCTGAGCCCAGTCCCATGCCTCCCATTCCTCCTCCCATGCGTGGCATCGGTGGAAATCCTCCGGCACCTCCAGCTCCACCAAGGTTGCCCATACCTCCGCCGAACCCGCCAAATCCACCTCCACTACCTACAACATACCATATTATCAACTTACCATATCGTCAACATACCATATCATTAATATACATCAACATACCATATCATATGTACAATATACTGTATGTACAACATACCATACATATATCATAAGTACAACATATCATACACATATCATATGTACAACATACCATACACATCATATCTACCGTATGCAATCAAAGCATGAATGTCAGTACACATGTATTTCAATCATAATAACCTGAATTTACACAGTACCAAAGTAGACATGTGCACTCAAATTAGCAAAAACATTTCACACAATAAAATAGCAACTGATATTTTGCTGACAACCTTCTGCCACTTTTCTAAAATAATCAATTGTCAAAATCATTTTTCTACAAACCAGCAGCCGAGATATTATAGACTTTAAACGTGGTCATAGACGCTAAAGTGAGCAATAAAAACAGGGCCCACGTCAAACACGCTATTTAAAAATTAGATGAAGTACATATCTCTATGGTCCTATGCCATTCGTTAAACCAACGAAATTAAAAGGCTGAGAGTCGTTAAATTTTTAAGGGCAACAATTCATTTTAACACAATAGCCGCATCACAAAGAGAAACGTCAAAATAAAACTTTAAACGTCTCTCTCAACCTCGAGTCACATCTTTCTCCAAGTTCTGTTCCTATCGTCATTGTCCTCGAGCCTACAGGTAGTTCCTTCGTGGATAGCATCATTCACTGATTAAGAAGTGTGCAATTTGCACGTTTATCTTCAAAATTTATTTTCAACAATTTTCAGTCAAATCTGAATTATCAATATGCTATTTTGACAGTTCTAGTGTGCTGAAATTTTGAACATAGCAAAAAACCAAACTATGACTACAAAACGCCCCCCCCCCCCACTATTTCTTCCAACCACAAACTCTTTTTTTAAACCACCCAGTTTATGATTTACCTATAAAGAATGCAGCAAGCAAGGAGTATCAAAGTTTGCTACAGAGAACGTGGCAAAACATTCAGAATTTCACATTCATTAGTGTGGTGGGGAGAGGGGGGGGGGGGGGAGTACACCCAAGTGTATCCGACCTGATCCGAATGATCCAAGGATTCCGTCCCCAGCGCTGCTATCCATCAGAGACTGAGGCATGTTCTCCTGGCCGGAAGGCAGGTTCGGGTTTGTGTAATCCCACGTCCGGTCGTTGTTAAACTTGACACTCAGATTTGCCAGCTTTGATACCTCAATTCTCAGCGTGCAGCAACCGTTGTAGATATTCTGTCCACCCAAAGTCTGCACAGAACGAAGTAGCAAAGAAGTCCATTAGTAAAGTATTGCTGATTCTACTCTGCAGAAAAAAGAATGGAACCATTCAAGCAATTCACTTGATACTCTTATATCTTTAATTAATCCATTCACAAGAACAATTCTAAAACATCCTCCTTTCGCCTTGGCCCACTTTTACCACTGCTAAACGTCCGATTTATCACTGTGCATCAATTGCAGCATGCCCTGATGCATCACAAATTACGACTATTGACAGTAATAATACTCTGGATCATGCAATGAGACCTTGAGGTTCTTTGAAGCATTAATCTGTTCATGCTATTACCATTATTAATACAAAACTCGTACAAAGATGATACCTGTTTGGCGGTCTGAGCTGCCAATGCATCGGAGTACTGAAGCAGGGCTTGAAAAGAATCTGAATAAAAAAAACAGCAAGTTAACAAATAATCCAACACACATATCCACATAACAACACTCTAGTTTCTAAACATCATTATTATAGCCTTCTGTCCATGTAGTACTTTCTTGTCTTGTTCTGGGCATGGAATGGCAACAATTCTTTACATCCCTGCCAGAGACATCCAGCGCTTCGTGACAAGAAAATACTGAAATTAAATGATGATGTATATAAACACGTAGCATACACATATTAGATTACACAAGATAGATTCAATCAAATATTTAACAACTACTTAGGCAGTAATAAATTCTTAGTCTAGATTGTGACCTTCCCTTCGACCCAACTTATGTTCCTCCTAGATAGATCGGATTTTTAATCACAAGTTAAATAGGATGGCTGAAAACGGCAAAAAATTCCAGTAACAAAAAGGCATTGTAAATGCATTACTGAATTCTGGAATGCATTAAACTGTACTGTAATACCAAGGGTTCAGGACATCCTTTGAATATAACACACTGAGAAAGAAACAAGTTGAATATCATCCTTGGAATATAATACACAGACATTTTAGTGCAAAATTGAAGATTATCAAAAGAACACAACCCACTGTGATGAACATGCGAACAGTGATCATTAAAAACTAAAGCCACTAAGAACAGACTCACTGTTTTTGTTGAATGTGACAATCTTCAAGACTTGTCCATACTTGGAGAATATCTACAAACAGAGATGACAAAGCAGAAAGTCAATAGCACATCGACTATTCACAATTCAACAATGTATCATGGGAAACAAAAGCAACTCATGTTCACCAGCTCCCTTCAATGCGTAAGCAAGCTTGTATCGACATGGCAACACACGCTTACATGAGGTTACCATTCCGACGCATTGAACACATACGAGTGTACGATATAGAATGCTCACTATACATAAAAGAAGTAATTGAACCGTTCTAGCGTGTAATGCTTAAATCTTGTAATCATGCATTACCCAAGTATAAAATTCTCACATGAAGTGTGTCAATAGATTTGAATCAAGTTTATTACAACAACTATACCATGTGGACCCTCCTCGTGCATAGCAACAGCACACTAGATAAATTTTACTCAATCATTCACCGAGTTTTCATTGACAGGCTTAATGACGTCGAGTCTTACAAAAAACTTGTATGCTAATTAACTTCGTACTGGACACGACGAGCACTGAATTCGTTTGTTTTACATTGGGCATCCGACTAAAATTTTCGCCTGGTCATTTCCAAAATGTCACTGTGCAGCACTACACTCAAATAATGAATACAGTCGTTGATGTACTCGCACGCAACCTACAAGCCTTCATTTCCAAGGCATTCAGCACAAGTTTCGCTAATATTGACCGTAGACGTGATACATCTCTGACCTATGGCCTAACATAGCTACACGCTCATACAAGACAAATGCAAAAACAATAATGAGAACAGAATTTTACATTTCTCGGCCACTAGTTAGGCTTCACCTACCCTACTCAGCAGGACAATGAAACAAGCAAGAGCTGTTGTTGAACTAACCTTCACCTATCCTACTCAGCAGGACAATGAAACAAGCAAGAGCTGTTGTTGAACTAACCTTCACCTACCCTACTCAGCATGACAGTGAAACAAGCAAGAGCTGTTGTTGAACTAACCTTCACCTACCCTACTCAGCAGGACTGTGAAACAAGAGCTGTAGCTGGACTAACCTTGTGCAGAATCTCCACAGTGATCGGGTACATCATGTTCTCAATGAGGATCCTAAGCACGGTCTGAGTACTGACTGCGTCGCCACTGCCGGAGGACATCAGGTTGTCGGCTGCCTCCAGAGCCGCTTGTGCTCCGGCATTCTAACAACAACAACACCGGTCATGTGACTACTGGCTGCTTCTAGAGCCGCTTGTGCTCCAGCATTCTAACAATAATACCAGTCATCAGACTATTGACTACCTCAGGTATCATCAGTCTAGTAACCATCAGCTTTTATTGCCAGGTACGGTTACACGTACTGTCCCTGAGGGCTCACGATGGCTCGATTTTTTAAACGACCAAATGCCCAAGAGTGGGGCCAAACCCGTACCAAGAATAGGTGATTTTTTTTCTCACAGGCAGTTACTCAGCTCTTTGATTTGGTAGTGGCAGCAAGTACAGGCTAACAATACCACCATGAAAGAACCAAAGAGCAGATGGTAGTAGTCTGTCTACTCATGCTTCAGTGGCTCAGACTATCCTTCAGTTGCCCCTTGCGACTACTATCAGATTAATATCCTCTTAGTCGACTCAGGTGTGCTCCTTTGATTCCAATCTCACCGTTTCCATAATGAGAAAGAATAAAAACATGATGGCAAGTTTTCACAACTATTGCATGAACCACATCTTTTAATCCTACCATTAATATCAATCACGTCTTCTAAACGCAACACAACACAGTCAAACCAATGTTAACTGTTCTACATCCGACTCAGTAAGCAACCGATTATAATCTATTAGATTACAACAAAACTAACAAATTGAATCATATTACATTTTTTAAAAGACAATATTCTGTATCTAGTGCAGGCACTAACCACAGAAGAAGAAGACTCTGTCCTGAGTTGCTGGTGGTTTGAGTACTGTACATGTACGATACGACCTCTGATCTGTGGAGGTCGCTCGTTGTAGTAGTTGTACATAGCCTGGGCCGTGGCCAGGTCTGACATCTCTAGCAGGGCCTAACAGTTAATCACAGGCAACATTTAGTTGTACATAGACTGGGCTGTGGCCAGATCAGACATCTCTAGCAGGGCCTAACAGTTAATCACAGGCTATAGGTAGTTTTACATAGCCTGGGCCGTGGCCAGGTATTAATAATTAATTATTATATATTAATATTATCATTGTCTAAAACCAACATCACTGGCCGACTTACTACGAATTTTTCTACGGTTCATGTGAACCAACTAATAGTGTGTGCAGCGATAACATAATAACGCAATAGCAATGATCTTTTAATTGTTTCAATCTTAGTTCAGTGTTCCTCTTATTATCTATCAGTTTACAACCTATCTAAGTTAAGTTAAGTTTCATATCTGTCCCAAAAAACCTCTCAGACTACAAACACATCTGTGCTAGTTCGGAGTCACGTAGAGTATTTATCTATCTAGTCTGGCTTCTTGCACTTGTTAATCACTTGGTTAACCAGTCATATTCATCATCATCATCATCATCATCGTCAACATCATCAACATTTACCATCAGTTTTTCTTTGTCAACAAGGGTTCCATCACCTGTTGGCCCTCTCTCTCTCGCACAGTTCAACGGTCAGTCCATTCACAGATAAGTTTTAACATCTAATCAATCAGTTGCACAACAGAACTATCAAACTTGTAGGACAACAATCAAACTTGTAGGACAACAATCAAACTTGTAGGACAACAATCAAACTTGTAGGACAACAATCAAAGTCTAAAGGATTGAACTGCACAATCCATTCACATACAATGTTAGTGAACTTGCTCTCAATCATTACAACTCGAGAGACACCAAGCGACCGTACAAACACCACCATCATTAAGTACCTGGTTCTTCTTCCTCGCAAGCACCAGGTTCGTCATGCGCCCGAATGGAATTCCGAGTTGGACTATTTCAGTCTCGGACGCATCGCTGGGAACACTGCGAATGTGCAGCACACAACTTGGTCCTGCAACCTCCATGCGAGCCTACGTACAAGCATCACATACATTACAAACAAACAACACCTAAACAAGCCTACGTACAAGCAACAGATACTTTACAAACAAACAACACCTAAACAAGCCTACGTACAAGCAACAGATACTTTACAAGCAAAGAACATCCATGCGAGCCTACGTACAAGCATCAGATACTTTACAAACAAACAACATCCAAGCAAGCCTACGTACAAGCATCAGATACTTTACAAACAAACAACATCTTAGAAACAAGCCACTTTCTAGAGGTTTCTGTCTAGACAAGCATTAGATACTTTACATGCAACATCTAAGCGAGCTTATGTATAAACATTAGACATTTTACAACCAAGGAACATCTAAGCGAACCTACATACAAGCATTATAAAATACTTTACAACCAAAAAATTGATTAGATACTTCACAACCCAAGAACAACTTTCACAATACCTCCTGTGCGAAAATTTTAACAAAACTGGCCTATCAGTGAAATGATGAGAATCTACAGTAGAGCATGAGCAAGTTTTAACAAAACAGTTCGATTCAAACCTCCCCCGGGTCATCAGATGGCTGTTCAATGCAGAACCTAATCGTGATTAACAGAAATAGCCCAAAACCACACAGACTAGATGATATATATTATATATCTAAACTCAATGCGTACCTTCTTAGCATCATTTGTATCCATCATCAAACTATTTCCGTTGGAAGTCATGTACTGGCCGTCAGAAGAACGCTGCAATACAACAAACACAGACAAATTAATTTAAAAAACGTACAAAAATGCAAATTGCAAAAACTATGTTGCACAATAAACAAGCAATAGCGAGAGAAATACAACTAAAGCAATACAGAACAACCACCACACGTTTATAGCCTACTATTCGTACAAAGCAAAGCACAGACAATTTCGTAATTCTGCATGCACATTACAGGCATGTATAGTGTACTCATACAAAGCAACAACCTTTCAGATAGATCAGGTGGTCCCAGCCTTCTCCCATCCCCAAAGTGTCCAAATCTCTCCCTGGGGAAAATTACACTCAGTAGGGAACTACTGAAATAGATGAACAAAAGCTTTAGAAATAGTGCATGAAACAGAAGAGCAATGCCAGGGTCTTACTGGGATCTGATCATAATCCAGCCGATGCAACGATTAAGTCAACAACAAATATTATAACCATTGGCTTCATATTTTCTGCAAGCTGTTATTTAATAATTCACTTTATAGTAGTCAACATACAATTTCGAACCATCATCAAAAGTTAAAAAGTGGAAAAGAATAATGTACAAACCTTCATCATAGTTTTGCAGTGACAAAAGAGCAACTACTTCTCCCTCAGCTTTGCTACAACGAAGTTACAGAACATATTAATACAATGTCCTTGTTCGTTATTACCAAATTATAGAATCATGTTTACAAAACAACTAATAAAATAAATATCAGCATAGAATATGCCGACACCTGGAATATTTCAGTGTATCGGCTCAAGCGATTCGTCAACTTTAATAGACAGCCTAATGGGTGAATCTAAAATGCAAAACGCGAAATGCGAAACTTGAGCGAAAAAATTCGATGACTAATGTGCGAAAATGTTTGCGAATCAAACCGGTTTAGATTTACGTACAAGACGCCTAATCTGCGAAACGAAAAATGCAAAATATTTAAAATTATTTTGAAATAGTTTTTCAATATCGGGCGTTCCGCGTTCGATAAGTTGGTTGACACCTTCTATTTTGACCGAACTTTCAAAACATGACCTATTTACATAAAATTAGTCAGTTAGAACGTGTCGACATAAGAGATCTTTCGTTTTTATTATTTTATGTTTCGTCTCGTCCGGGATTGACATCGTCGGAACGTGTCAACCGGTTTATGGAACGCGTTTTCAAGCTGATTAAGCTTGAAAAACAATTTAAACATTAATTAAAACATATTTTTTCACATTTTACGTTTCGCAAATTAGGCTTTTCGTCGGCACTTCTAAACCGGTTTGATTCGCATTTATTTTCGCATAATAGTCATTCGCATTTCGGATTTTAGGCAGACCCGACAGCCTAAGCTAATTGGTTCATTACTTTAAAGTAACTCTCTCCATAGGTCTCATGGGAAATTCTCCCGGCTGGCCAATAAACATAAATCTACGGTATTAATAAAAACGGTTCTTTCTGTGAAATTTTATTGCTTTACGGCACCTGTTTGGTCACCCTGATAGAACACTGAAACTGATTGGTTAATAGCTGCCAATTAAACCTCCGCTAAATTGTTGATAAACATGAATCTCTTGGTAGCCTCTCTGGATAGCTTTTGTGACCGCAGCGCACCTTAGAATGACCGCAGTGGACCTTAGAATCGGTCATACTAATCACCTCAACGGACCGCAACGGACTTTAGAATCACCGCAACGGACCCTAGAATCACCGCAACGGACCTTGGAATCACCGCAACGGACTTTAGAATCACCGCAACGGACCCTAGAATCACCGCAATGGACCTTAGAATCACCGCAACGGACCTCTCTCTCTCTGTCTCTCTCTAGGGTCCATTGCGGTGATTCTAAGGACCTTAGAATCACGTTGGTGATTCTGAGATCCGTTGCGGCGGTGATTCTAGGGTCCGTTGCTGT
>JAQFYQ010001010.1:0-14450 GCA_034694885.1 Buchholzia appendiculata | reverse complement strand
GTGTGTGTTAGATTAGTGTCTAGACAGAGTCATAGTGTGTGTCACGGAACGGTGCTGTAGTTGTCATTGACTAGCTGGGAGCCAGTGTACAGATCAGTGTACAGATGGGTACCAGTGTACGTTGTCACTCCCAGATCATAAACATCTCAGTTGTTGCAAACCTTCTTACTCCACCCGTCTGGCAAGTCTGCAACTCTTTGTCCAATTCTTCCACGAATCTGTTTTAGTAAGAAATGTGGAAACCTTGCTGCAGTGAAATCAACGTTGAACGTTGTGATTTTAAATGCATCAGTTCCCTCCTCTCTTGCTACAATTGTTTTTTGTGGTAGAATCGGATGAGATTTGCAGAATTGCTAATTGAGTGGAAGCTTGTATGGTAAATACATGCTATGGAGTCATAGTGAGTCGCAGAGTTGTCATCTCTCCATGTTTTGCTGTGAAGGGGTCCAGGATTTGCAAGTCATTTACATCATGAAGTGTTCTGCTCGGCTTATATAAAACTTTAAATCGTATTCTATCAAAAATTAAATTGCTGTATATATTAGGAACGTGTGCTGCAATGTTAGCAATTTCATCTTTGATCTTTAAATTCAGGAAGTAATTGAGCTGGAAGTTTGTGATTTCTCTTTAAATGATCTGCATTGTGAAACGATTTGCTGCACTGATCCGCCCGTTGCTCACTAGGGGCACTATGTTTGACTCGTGTACATGTACTGCTTCGCTTTAAGTTTAGAGCAGTTTTAGTCTCGACTTTTCTGATGCACCGTATGAAATGAGATGTGCTATTGTGCGGAGTATTTATGCATCGGTTATCATGCAGACTGTTTGTACACGCCGAGATATGCTGTGACATGCAATACAGGGGTTACATATGCTGACGTTGGATAGATAAAGGCAAGCATGTCTTTTCAGGGATGCTGTGACATAAAATACAAGGGTTAATTATGCCGAAGTTGGATAGAAAAAGACAAGTATGTGTCTGTGGTACTGTTCTCTGTTATCGTCGGTCTATCTCGATGTGTTTCTTGCACTGTCTGCTCGTACTGCTACTGCTGTAGAGATAAGAATCAAGTAAATACATTCGTTTCTCTCTTCAATCAATCATTCGACTCAGTTTCTCTTCAATGGGTGCTTTGGCTTCTTTGCCAGAATAAACTATAAAAATTTCATGTTGAATGTTTGTGCATCTTTGTACGCATGCCGATCTGTTGATTGAGGCATGTATACTAGCTAACGTATATGCATCCATAGACTTGCGTCTATGCATGCGTATACGTTAACTAGTATTTACATCTAACCCTTGCTGTGTGTCCAACCCTCCCTGTCGCATATTTTCACATTATATTATAAATCGAGAAAGTTTTACAAAATGCAAGTCTAAATGTGCATTTTGTTTCAATCAATAAATATCAGAAAGTGAAGTATGTATAATTCAAGGTAAACATTTTTTCGTATAGGATAGTTGTACAGCAGAGCAATTTGTGTTAAATGTAAACGGTAAATGCGCTTAAATCTCGTCAATTTTTGCAAGTAGTAGAAGACGGCCTCTATAAACAAGTAATTGTTTGACTAAATCAAATTTGGTTGCTTTTCGCAAAAAACAAGAGTAGGTTTGGCTGCAACGAGATGCGTGACGTCATATTTGATTGGTCCTTAGACAGAATTAGGCCCACTTTGGCATAGAGTGTGAATCACATTACAAGATAATAGGTAGTCGTCTTGGTTGGAACTGGATTAAAGAACTGCCCACCTGAAACTTACACAAAGCATTTTTGTTGTTGTACACCATACTTGGAATAGATGTGGAGATGCTGAATTGAGAGGAGGCGGTTGTGAGAAGGAAGAATTATATCTGGCATTTGTTGTGTGGAGAAGAAATGATGTGCAATGTGTAAGTAGGTCAGCCAAGAATTTTCATGTTAGATTAAAAAGGTCTTAGCTACTATGATTTGTTATTTCTCTGAATCACTCTCTTGTTGTCAAACAAATTTTGTTTAAACAAATTTAATGCAGGCAACTTTTCCATAGATACCTGTTACCATAGATACCATACCATACGATACAGATACCATAGATACCTGCCTTTCAATAAGCATCTGTTCTCCTATTGAACAAAATTGAGTGTTTTTGCTAAAAATGAAAATGTAATGATTCTACTCTTGCTGCAAGTCGGAAATAGTGTGCAGCCTGATCGCTGTATCACAGCAAAGCCTATGAGACCTATAGACCATGGGACTAAATTAAGATTAATTTTCAGGAAATTATGCATCATCATTGTCATTTCTAGTCCGAACCAGACTTGAATTGTCCATGATGCTCTGCAGAATGATCATGGTGAGCGTGCTCGTCAGCAAAACAGCACAGTTAACCATTCAGAAAATATCCAATAAACTTTAACTTGAATGTAAACCAGGGCATGTTGTTGACACTTAATTATTTTCACGTGTGGTAAGGATCTTTGACCGCCCACCCGCGCTCATCTGTCCTAATGAATCGGTGGTCGAAGTTGTACGTGGTGATACACAAGCCAAGTAAGCAAGGTCAGGACCTTCCTGCAGACAGAATACTAGCAATTATCAGCAATACAAATGTTATGCTATGACATTTGTATTTTTACTAAAGTAACATTTTACTGCACGATGCCCTTCCTGACGGCAACAACCAACATGGTGGGCTATTGTAAAGCACCATATACTGTGGCGCCTACACCACTGGACATGTATTTTTGTACGATGCTCTCGGATGAGATTTATTTAGTTTGGTTAGTCAATTTTTGCTCCGGAGGTGTGTCAGGGCACTGGGCCAACATTACAGCATGTAGAGCAATAATAAGCTTGATACTGCTTACAAATGACTAACTATTAATTAAAGTGTTCATTAGAAATTCCATAAAAACATTTCAATCATAATTATAGCAGCTGAAGGTCGCAAATAAGCTAATATTATACACTAGTATACAGCTGCTAATAATATTATTATCTTCTCTAGCGTAATGTTGTACAATGTACAGTCATTGAGCTGTTGACATCAGATTGATCAGAATCAAATTTGTATTGATATCAAAAGTATCTGAAGTTCAGTATTCTTGTGAGTACATAAACTTTGTATCAATGGCAAATAGCAACAAACAGTCATGCCGCTAATAAAGCAAAGTTTATAAGTGAGATACAAGTTGAAGTTACACAACAAATTAGTCATTGAACTGAAAAGAAACCATGGACAGCGGTTTTGAGTCGTTTGAATAAGTTCCGACAAGACAGTTAATTTCTAAAGAATAAAATATTCGCGTGCCTCAACGCGAAGTTTTATGAATTTAACTGTACAAATGTAGATGTGGGATTTAGAACACTCAACTTCTTTCCAACAGATGAAAGCCGTTCGGAAAGGTTCCAGGCACGTTAATAAGTGCGATATGATTCAATCATTTTTAATATGTCCGTTTTAAACTGAGGGGCCATAAAATGGCACAAATCTTGGAGTTGGAAATCGGCAGAATTATAGTTCATCAAATGCGTAGAGCTAGAAGGATCACTTATCCCGATCCAGATCTGTATATGATATGTATGTCCCGAACCAAAGCTCAACTCAAAACCTGATATTAATTAAGCAGACAATTTTACACTGCATCACTATTCTGTCGTTAGTGTTGTTATTGTACCAAGTCCATCTGTGTGTTCTTGTTCTTGTGCATGAATGGACAGAGATTATTTTCTGTGTACACTTTGCCTAACTACTCCGGACCGGAAGTAGTAACTTGTATCCGAACGACGAAGTTTGCCTAACTTCTGACAGGAAGTCATTGAGCGATTTGTAATGAAGCCGTGCCGAGTAGACTTCAAGGAATGCCTTAAAGACTCGCCTAAGTTTAGGTAGGTATTGTTAGTATAGACTATAGACTCGAGGGGCGTGGGAAATTAAATAAATTTGTTTACTGCACTCCATATACAAAGCTATGGTAGTAGTTTTTAAGTCTAAAAGATATGTTTTATTGACTTCTGACTTATTCCTATGGAGTGATTTGTTTCTTGTAAAATGATGAAGTAATTTATTTAATTAGTAGGGCCTATACATTATTATATTTCGTGTCGTTTGCTTATGTCAATATTTCTGTTTAGGTTTACTTAATGTTTACTTGAAATACGTTTGTTGTGTTTGTTTGCAGAGCTTCGTTAGAAGAAGCTGAAAATGACTTGGAACAGTTAGAATCGAAGCTCGATAAAGTACGTAAATTACTTGTTGTGTTGCAGTATGGTGTAATATAGCGTAATTTTATATTGAGTTACTCTTTACGCATCGATTATAATAAAGTAATATTGCAAGGAGATGGACCTAGAGGCTAGCGCTTATGTCCATTGACTACGATATGATATGAATATCATGTTACTTTGATGTATAGCGTAATGTATGTAACTAAGTATATAACACTTCCTATCACATGCACCGTGCCAGGGTCTTCCGTCACTGACATTCCGAGGTGACATTCTGATGGGTGCTACAAATTTTGCTAAATAGAAAAGTACAGGTGGTAGCCCCAACTGGAACCCAATCTTAGTCCTGACTTGCTGTACACTAACCCTAGCCATCATGACCCTGCGTCTTGACAACATTGATGACATATTATAGATGATACTTGCCAGCCGATGAAATATTCCTCATATTGAAATAGTAACAAAGCGATGCTGCAAATTTTAATCGCACGTATTAAAACTTAAATAAAGTAGCGCTGCTTATTACGAATAAAGATCAAGTTTATGAAGCTTTCTCAGGTCTCGGATTCTCGAGTTTAAATTTTGCCTTGGCTATATATTTAGTCTTGTGTGACCTATTCTCAGCAGGTACAACATATATTTCCATAATTTAAATAGGAATGGCTGATGCTAAGCGATGAGGTTATTTGATTCCAAGAGGCATCGATGGAGGAGAATCCATTTGGATCCACAAATAATTCAGATTAGCTTCTCAAATTGGAATGTATTGAGGAAAATGAGGACAAACTGACTAAACACATTGTGCATCAGTGTTGCATTGTATTTTAATATTTCTTCATGATAATAATTAAATTCTCCGTGTTTTATTTGTGTGCAGTTGCTGAAGTTCTGTCATGGAATGATGGAGGCAGGAAAGGCGTTCAATGCAGCCAACAGGTGGGGCTCTCAACTGCTAACTTTGTACTTTCTAATAATCATCAAGGTATACACTCTAGTTTCTCTTTAAGGAAAAATGTGTGAGGCTCCTTTAATCAATTATTTCTTTTCAAAATGGGGAATATGTTCTAATTTTCCTATGCAATAAAATAATGGAGTTTAATTATGTTATTATTGTTAGTGTTAGATTTGTTTTTGTAGTTGTTAGCAATACTTATTATTGATGTTGCAAGTATTATTACTCTTGTGTTGTGATTATTTGTTGTTGTTTATATTGACATTGCTAATGTTGTAGTGCATTTGTCAATGGTCTGAAGGATGTTGCTGCTCATTTCAAAGATGACAAAATGGCTACGGTAAGTTTGACTAGAGACATATTACACTGATGTTTGAATCTGACTTGGATATTATTTAGTATCATTTTCTTGCCGTACAATATCTGTACTGTATGTTATTAGAGCTGTTGAAGGTCACTACGGCTTACTATTTGAATTCCTACTGTTAGTGCTACTACACCTGTTACCACTACACTACGAATCCTGCTTAGAACTATTGCTAGCGCTACAACTGTTACTGCTACTAATTCTACTACTACTGCTAGTAGTACACCTGCTACTGCTATTACTTCTTCTTCTAATTTGAGTACAACACCTGTTACTGCTATTAATTCTACTTCTACTTTTAGTACAGCACCTGTTACTCCTGCTAATTCTACTTCTGCTGCTAGTACTGCCCTTGTTACTGCTACTAATTCTACTTCTACTGCTAGTACTTTACTGCCCCGTTAACAGCACTACTAATTCTACTTGTACTGCTAGTACTGCCTCTGTTACTAATTCTACATGTACTGCTAGTAGTACACCTGTTGCTGCTCCTGATACACCTTTTACTTCTGTTGGTATTGCTATGCCTGTGACTATTGGGTGCATTTACCACTCTGGTGTCTCTATAGCGAGAAAGTGTCTATTCGCTACAGTAGTTCGTTGAGAACCATTTCATCTCACTGAATATAACCAGCGGTTAGATGTCAACATATACTTTTCCTTGGTGATAGTAAGAAGATATTTGGAAGCAAACGTGTAAGTTAATGCTGAAGCTGTTTGCTGATGAGTTCAGTTATTTTCCACACATCGACAATAATAATTATTAATTTGCACATGCATGAAATTTGTGTGTAACTATATATCCGCTGTCTATTGGAAATAGTTATTGAATTTGTTTATTTGGATCCAACAACAGCAATACCACTAAAATGATACCATGATTGTGCATGGTCTTTTTTTACCTCAATGCTCAGATTCAACTGTTGATGAATAATACACCTCTCTCACAGTCACCGAGTGAGTTGTTGCTCAGCTCCCCCCCCCGCCCCCTCACCGAGACCTCTACTCCCGCTGGGTTGTTCCATAAATTCCAAATAGTAGGAGTGTTTGTTATCTTATTACATTAAAGATGATAAAATGTGTTGGTTTGTCTATCTTGTGTTGAGTAGTAAAGGAGATTTGTGAGTACGAAGTTTATACTGATCAATGTTAGTTATCTGAGAGATACTGTATCAGTATTAATAAATGATGTGAAATGCATTAACATAAAGTCTGACAGAGATGAGCCTGAAGTGGTTGTGTAGTGTTGTTTCTCTGTTTATTGTTGACACTTATTCAGGAGGATAGGAACGAAGTGTCTGTGAGTACTGGCCGTACAAGCATGCCCAAGCATGCCCTTTTGTCTCATTGACAGTTTACTTTGTTTGACCTGAGTTAGAGCTCTAGTTGAGTTGACACAAGTAGAGTTACATGTAAACTTGGGTTACATGTAGACTTTTATTGTGTGTAGACTTAGGGTTACATGGGGATTAGGTTTGGGTGTAGACTTAGGGTTACATGGGGATTAGGTTTGGATGTAGACTTGGTTACATGTAGACTTGGATTGTGCGTAGACTTAGGTTTCATGTAAGTAGCGATATGTAGACTAGAGTTTTATTTAGGCGACTATTGTGTCGCATGGGTTACATGTCAACCTGAGTTATGTGCAGGCCAATCCTAGATATAATGGACTTGTTAGATGCAAACTGAAGTTATGTGCCTACTTAATTTAGGGTTGTCCAGTCTCGGCTTACTCTTCTAGTTTTATTTAATCAAGATTTGGGCTGTGAAATCTCTCTCAAGATTCGCATTGCTAGATTTCTCACATTTTCTGGCATCTCTAGCAGTTAAGATTAGATAGTGAAATTCTGTGAATGAGTTCAATAAGTTTTGTGCTTAAGCAAATAATCTGTATCTTAATGAGCCTTGTAAGTCTATGCTTAAACAAATGATATGTTTAACAATGAGTCCTATAAGTTTATACTTCAGCAGATCGGATGAGACTTATTAAATCCTGCAAGTATGCGCATAAGCACATTTCTTGAACAGAACAGATTTCTTGATGGCTCAATGAATGCATAATATTTTGTTGACGAGTCTTCCAAGTAGTTTTTGTCGTCCGCTTTGATATACATGTTATGAAACAAATGCATAATTTTTATACTTTAAATACTTTGAGAAAGTTACGAATGGGAGTTATGGTTAGAAACAGAATCTTGTGTTTTTTGTTAATCAGAGTTTACATCACATTTGTCAGTTATGCATTCCTATACTATGTTCAGTTGTGTTGCATGTTTTTGATTCCTTGTGCTGCATGAACTTTTGTCATTCACTCATCGTCTCTCTAAATTCTTGCATCTTTGTGAGTTTAGTTGATGTTAATCGTGACTCGTTGAGTTCTATAGAGATGTTTAATAGAGTAATTTATGTTTGTGTATTTCCTTTTTTTCTGTGCTGTGCACTTAACATAGATACTATTTGTGTATCAAGCTTGCATGCATGCATGTTTGTGCTTCTATATGTGCTGTGTGGGGACAGTGCATATAGTCTGTGTGAGTGAATGAATTAACCTTGTTCTTTCTAAGGACAGGTTCTAGTATTTGTATGTCACCTCCTGGCGCAATAATATCAGTAAAGGTGGATTCCTGTTGCCTTCCAGCACAGGTGTTGGACATTAATGACTTGTCTAAGGTCCTTCACTAATTGATACATTTTTTGATGAATTTCTCCATTCATATTTGGCCGAAAGGTTATATATCCCATAGCTTCATATCACTGGCTGCACCAGAATTTGAACCTGAGATCTTTAAATACGAGTTGAAACAAGGTACATCAGACAGCCACATACCAGGTCACTTACATATCATATAAAATCTCGGATTACAAACGTCAGCAGTGGCTTGGATAAAAGGATTGAGTTGAGAAGGACAGAACTTTAGCAAAGATATTAGAAGGGATGTTTTGGTAATTTTCTACCCAGCAGAAGTGTTAAACTCTGACTGTAAGAAAGGAATTTGATTGGAGTGAATGGTTCGGAACGGCGAGTGAAAGAAGTGATCATTATATTGGGGATGGAGATAATGGGAAAGCTAGAAGAGTTATGGTGTCAATACCTGCCATGCGCATGTTATAAAATAGTTTCAGAGATTTGTCCACAACAAGGCCAGTTTAGAATTATGTGGATCAAGTTTAGTATAGGGCAGGGCTAAGTTAAGATTAGTTTTTGTTGTTGTTAAATCTCTAACGTTTACTCTAACGATACCAATAACCCTGATCTTAACGATGGTCTAAACATAATACCAGCTATAGTATACAGTACATGTATACTATACAGTATACATTCAGTACATGTATACTATACAGTATACATTATACAGTTTAGAGTTATTGTTATAACTCTAAACGAGTCTTGTTGAGGACAAATCTCAGAAACTGGTAAAATTTCACTTGCACCAATAATATAAACAGAGAAGTTTGTTACGCTAACGAATAATCACTTTTTAATAATGCTGTTCTGTACTTTATCGTTCACATAATTGGGTACCTCATCTGTAAGGTACAAGAGTATGTTATTCTTTGTTTGGTTCAGTTACAGGATTTTAGAAATATATATCAGAATCCATTTTGTAAAATGTTTCTGTGCTGGGAACAGGCAGGAAATGCATCTATAATGCGTTTAGTTTTCGCTACCGTATCTTAATATAGCCTATTTTGATTTGATTACAAGTGTGCAGCCAGTTCTAGTGTTTGAGTTAATTGATAATTGATCTTATTATTAAGCCTAGTAGCTGATGGTTGAATCCGCGACGATGCCAGTGCTCTATGCATAGCCTCAGAGACATGCAAGCTTAGAGGCATGCTTGCAAGTTAGAATGGTGGGGGTGAAAGTTTACTGACTTGAAAATAATGGACCTATGGTAGGAAGAAAGTGGGGGACAAGGCGTGTAAAAGTGGACAGGCAGAGGTTGATAAGTGACTGGGCAAGGACTCAAAGGTGGGGTCATTGACCCTCTGCTGTTAAAGTTCAAGAAATCTCACCCTTTCTCCAATAAACAGATGGACTTTACGTTCATACATAGTTCAATCACTATCTAAGGAATAATTTATTTAATTCCAGCCATTGTGTGGCTGCAGTATTTTTAACCTGATGTCAACTTTGCAATATGAAGTGATTTTTGCAATTTGAATGTTGTTTATAAACTAATTTTCTGAGTTCCTCAGGCAGATCTCATGTAACAGTGAATTACCTCCTCTATCCTTCTTCCCTGACTACACGAGATTGGATACCCCCCACCCCTACTCTGACTGCATTAGACTTGGAAAGCCCCTACCCTGTTTTCCCTCCCGGCCCCTCCCCCCATCCAACTGAGCCTGCTATTCATTATCAGCATTGATAGCGGCTTATCGTATTCTCACTGTATTCTCACGATGATCAGTAATAGTACGGACGCGATGCACTGCACTGTTTGAGATGCACTACACTGTAATCGTGTAATATTGTACTAAATGTGAGTTGCAATACAAGAAGCAGCATTCTATGCACCTATAATGCAAGCAAAGCAAGCACACGTACACATTGTACAGTGTACAATGTACACTTCTAGTACCATCTATTGTATGTATACATGTCTGCAGCACTAATTTGTTTATTTTGTCAATTATATAATGTTGCTTCTAGATTTGAGTTATACAATCCGAGCTATATAAAAGCCAATTAACTCTTCCTAATTCAGTTGTTGCAGACGCTGTAAACATTCGTTGTCTACTATACATCAGCCGTCCTGTAGCCAATAGACAAGGACTACAGAATCATGTGACTCTTTCTCTTCTGGCAAACGTTTAGCCTTCAAATTGGTCAACTTCTCTCATGTTTGATTGGTCCAATGTTGCTGTCTATGACATCATGTGTTGTGTATTAAGATTTTTTTTACAGGTGGGTAATAACCCACCTGTAAAACCAACCTATATTTCTTGTGAGCTCATGTATGATGAATATGTGAGCTGATGTGTGACAAATGTATGAGCTAATGTGTGAGTTAATGAGTTAATGTAAGAGCTAATGTGTGAGTTAATGAGTTAATGTATGAGCTAATGTGTGGGTTAATGTATGAGCTAATGTGTGGGTTAATGTGTGAGCTGATGTGTGAGTTAATGTATGAGCTAATGTGTGAGTTAATGTGCACAGTTAATGTGTGGGTTAATGTGTGGGTTAATGTGTGAGTTAATGTGTGAGTTAATGTGTGAGCTAATGTGTGAGCTAATGTGTGAGTTAATGTGTGGGTTAATATGTGATGAATATGGAGGTTAATGTGTAATGAATGTGTGAGCTATTATGTGAGTTTTTGTGTGATGAATATGTGATGAATATGTGATGAATGTATGTGATGTTTTGCAGGACGCTCTCGGTCGGTTCACGCGTATGCTCACAGAATTGCAGAAGTACCAAAACGTTAGTACTCTGTCTGTCTGTCTGTCTGTCTGTTTGTCTGTCTCGCACTGTCTTTTGCTTTCTTTTTGTTTCTGTCATTTACCATCACTCTGCCTGTCTGTATTTGTCTCTGTCTTTTGATGTCGACCTCTCTCTATGCTTGTTTTATTCGGTGTGTCTACTTTGATACTTTGTTATTGATCTCGTTTCAGCTTTTTCTCTTAATTTTTGTTGTCTAGCATTCTCTAACTAATGTTTCTGATCTTCTATTGTATAATTAATTGGTCTGATAATTAGTTATAATTATCCCAAGCTTCTGTTAATATTTATTGCTTGGACATTAATTTTTTATCTTTTGCTAATCAGACGTTATCTGATTGGTTTATTGATACACTTGACAGGGACAGCACAGACATCTTTTGCAAAGACGCGGTGATGATGATGATGATGGCGATGATGATGATGATGATGATGATGATGACGACTCTTGAGATGACAGAAGCTGTAGAATCTTATCTCTAAGCATGACAGCTGCTCATGACAAGAGTTAAACTACTTGCACTTACCTACTCGGCTTATGGTTTACTATAGATCACTCTTTATTATAGATCACTCTATAGATTTACTATAGGTTTCTAGCTGTGATAGTTGACTGATTGACAGGCAGCATTACGGTTGATTTACTTTAGACTGAAATATCAGCAATCTAACCAGCCTATGTGTGTAGGCCTACGTAGGTTACTCAGTGTTGCAGCCTCTACAGATGGGCTGGGTAGATGAGTTTGTGTAGCAGCCTATTTAAGTAGGTAGGTTTATAGTAGGTAAGTAGGTAAACCTGTGTAGTAGCCTATATAAATAGGTCAGTTTATGTAGGTAAGCCTGTGTAGCAGCCTATAGAGGATGCGTCGTCTTGTCTTATGTGTAGAGTGCACGGCGAGATTTGTCTGATTGAGATTTGTCTGATTGAGATTTGTCTGATTGAGATTTGTCTGATTGAGATTTGTCTGATTGAGATTTGTTTGATTGAGATTTGTTTGATCGATAGCTCATTCCATTATTATTTGTACAGCATGATTAGACATTTTATTGATGTACAGGATAATATGATTGATTGAAGAGTATGGTAGCTATAGTTCAGCTGTGACATAGCTCATGAATATTCATCACGTTTGCTCAAAGAACTTTATTCAGGACACATTCACACTCTTCAGGAGTCATTCGCTCTCTTTAAGTGCATGTCTCTGAGTCTGTTGGAATAATTTTGACACTGGACTGGTCATTGTTTGTAGATTCTGCTCGAGCAAGCTCACCAGTCCATTGTGAAGACACTGACCAACTTTATTAAGAAGTAAGTCAGACATTTAGACTACAGAATGTAATTTCATATTGACATTATCAACAGAGTCCAGTTTTCCTGTAGATGAAGAAATGACAGATTAAAGGTTAAAGTATCATCATCATTATCATCATCATCATCAACATTTGACCGGCAGTTTTTACTTTCAGCAAAAGTTTGACGTCTGGCGAGGCAGCATGTCATTTAAGTCATTTAAGTGTTGTTAAGTTGTTTATGTTAAACAATAATGTATCTGTATTTTGTATTCTTATTCTCTGTGTTGATTTTGTTGTATGTCTGTAGTGATATTCGTCAAGTGAAAGAGGCTCGAAAGCACTTTGAGAAGATCTCCAATGATACGGACGCTGCGTTGGTACGCAATGCTCAGGTGTTGAGAACGAAGCCACACGAAGCGGAGGAAGCTGCCAACACACTGACGGCGATGTACTCGTGTTTCTGCCACGTCTCCCTTGACTACGTCTTTCAGGTACATGTCCATATACTTGCACGTGTATTCCATTTCTTTAGATACATGCACTTGTGTTACGTATCTTTAGACTCGTGCACTTGGGCTGCATATCTTTAGATATCTGCACTTGTGCGACACATCTGCTTCAAGTCCGCGCAGTGATTTACTGAATTTTCTTCATTGCTTAAATCTGAACCATTTACTAGATTATGCTATTGACTTTTTTACTGTGTGTTCTATAAATAGAGCTTAATTTCTTTGAACTGTTTCTTTGAATTTTTTTTGTAACTGAGTTACACTGTACAACGTCATTGTTATTACTGAGGTTATGTTATGGCGCTCTTTAATTTGTCCACAATCAATCAATCAATATCTTTAGATACTTGCACTTGTGTTGTGTATCTTTAGCTACGTGCACTTGTGCTATACATCTTTAGCTATGTGCATGTGTGCTATATATCTTTAGCTACATGCACTTGTGCTATCTATCTTTAGCTACGGGCACTTGTGCGGCGTATCGTGTGTGTATTGTGCGCTACATACACTTGTGTTGTATATCTTTAGATATGATATGTGTTCATGGAGTGAGCTGTCAGTATGAGAGATCTCTTTCAGTCCTGATGTAATAAAATCAGCCAGATAACTTCAGCTCCAGCTTTTTGGTGTTTGAAAGAAAAGCATGTTTTTGTTTGTATTGAATTTATATGTTATTGAAAGTATTACTTGTTTTTCGTATGATGTACTCAGCGTATTTTCTTCTGTACATGTTTTTAGATCAACGTTCTTCATTCGTTCAAAAAGTTCACTGTTCTTGATACGGTAAGTATTTTCAAATAGTCGTCAGCGATAAACTGACATGCTTATTTTACTATTGTTGCAACTATTGGTCCATATGAATTGCGAAAGCTCAAAGGAAACCCGCTTGCACTAGCACATTTCAGATCTCAGCAAAATAAATCCAAATGAATATCTGTCCACGGTATATCCATCTTGTTAACTACCCCAGCACAATGTCCAACACTTGTTCGAATGTGCAGTACGATTCCTGCCACTCTTGTGCAAGTATGCGGTGCGAGTTGCTGATTTGTGCGTTGAGTGATGTCGGACGGTTTTTCAGTCTACAGTGATACCTGCGGGTGGGAGAGGCCACTTTGTCGTCCCACGGAGTCATCGACAACTACTAAATTATGTAAACATCTGTGTTCACAGAGTGATACGAGTTAGCCGTATATATCGTGTTGTTGGGTGTATAATGTGTATGTTAGTAACGGTGTGTTTGCTACTCAGATGTTTAAAGTGTACGTGTTGTGTGTTCAGTGTATACCTTGTATGTGTACGTATGTGTGTACGTATGTGTGTGTGTATGTGTGTGTATTCACTCTACTTGTGTGTGTACGTATGTGTGTACATATGTGTGTGTATGTGTAGTGTATTCACTTGTGTGTGTGTGTATGTGTAGTGTATTCACACTCTACTTGTATGTGTACGTATGTGTGTGTGTATGTGTGTGTGTATGTGTGTGTATTCACGCTACCTGTGTGTGTACGTATGTGATCAGGTTCTTGCGTACATGCACGCTCAGAACACGTTCTTTCACCAGGGTCACGACCTCTTCAGTGATGCTGATCCTTATCTCAAGCAAGTAGCAGGACAGGTGAGTGGTTTAGTAAGGTGAGTCATCAAGCAAGTAGCAGGACAGGTGAGTGGTTTA
>JAQFYQ010001009.1:0-14453 GCA_034694885.1 Buchholzia appendiculata | reverse complement strand
ATGTGCAAATGAAAAGGAAAGCGGAGAACCGTTAGTTGTGGAGAAGATGGATAACAGGGACCTGCCTTCCGGCAGAACACTAATGATGATGACAATGCCATGTGAGCAGTACCTTAGGGGTCATTCAAATATGACGTCACGCATGTTTTCAGCACTTTTGACCCCCTCCCCCTCGTCACAATCTGTCACACCTCGCGATACTGCCAAAAATAATTGCGTCACAAATTTGAAACCCCCTCTGAGTGAATTTTTTTTGACGAGCGGGGGGGGGCGATCGATAAAAAGCAAAAAAATTCCCAAAAAGATCCAAAATTTCTTGAAAAAAGTTGTTCCTACCCAAACATTTTTTTGGCTGCATACAATAATTATTTTTTTGCATGACGTCACGTCGGGCTAAACCCCTCTCCCCCCTTGTTCGTGGTTGAATGGCCCCTTACCGCATGTTACAGTAACATATTATATGCCATATTAGAATAAATGCAATATTACAATTCATGCTTATTGCCACACATTTGAGCATTAACACTATATACTTGCACTATACGTCAATACTTGAAAGTATTGCATAGTACCATATTGCATGCTCATTACGATGCTGTTACGTTAACTGTTTCATGTGTGCTCTATCCTTGATCGAAATGGATTTGAACGTGTTTTTTAACTGAGTGACTCTGTACAGCATCCTTAGGGTGATTTAGGTTATGGTGTGACGCTATGTAAATTATCTGCAATCAATCAATAATAGTGTTGAGTTTATGCAAAAGGATGTATGTTCTTAGTGTCATCCTTTTGTGTGTCACTAGGCCGTAGTTTTTGTCAATTTGTTTGTATTATTTTAGGATGATTCTCGTTTGTCGTCAGCTAGTAACACTATGACATGGACCCCTTGTGTCGCGGCTGTTCCGTGCCCAATAAGAAGACGGGGCTCGACCGTTGATATCTCTAAGAGTTCAGTCGGTTCCGAGTCTCGGTCAGCATGCACAATAGTCACCCGTAGCATCGGCCATCTTGGATCGTTGTCGCTTCCTGAACAGGAAGTCAAGTCAGCACAACTCAATGCCTCAGTCATTGTGAGCAGAGAAAGTACGAAGAGAACGTTGCGTCTTGATGTCGTAAGGGGAAATACCTGTGAAGAAGATTTAAGGTTGTTCTTTATTTAATTATTTATTTAAATTGCAAGTTTGTAAGTTCTGTCATTTCTTGTAAGATTAATATTTATTAATGATCTCTTGAGTTTTTTTTTATAGAAATTCTATTCGTGTGTTGTAAGGTTTTCTATGCAAATTTGATTCTTAACAATTTCTTTTGGGTCCAAATCATGATTAGGTGTGCACTTGGAAAGTGTATGTGCATGTGCAATGCGCAGTAGGCGATTTGTACCTGCAATGGTTAAGAACGTACCAAGACATTTTGTGTTGCGTCGAAGACATGTTGTGTTGCGTTGAAGTTGAAATATATATGCGCAGGAAACACTGTGCACTGTGTGCAGTGCATGCATGTGCACCAAGGCAGGGATGCCACATTGCCGTTCTGCACGGGTCTAGTCCATCTTATTGTGACTCGTATTTTATATTATTTTGTCACCATGATGTATCTTCGGATCGTCACGTTTAACTGTGTGTTGTAATCCGCTGTGGAGCGCGAATTTGTCCTTAAGCTATGAGTGGCACGAACTAATCCTCGTTCTCATAATATGTGTCATTTTTATCCAGTCTCGCATTGGCCACAATCACAATTACTCAATCCTAGGGCTGAGTAGGGGGGTGGAGTTGATGAGTAGGGGGGGGGGGGATTGCCATGCTAAGTAGAGGGGGTTGGACTTGCCGATATATTTCCCTCATTAATTTGGGGTGCATTTTTTACAAGCACGCTCGTCGCTCACGATGATTTATGTCTTCAGAGCAACTGCAACTGACATTTTGGATTTTTATTGAAGCATTGTTGTGAGCTAATGTCGACCAAAGTCGAAGCAAAGTGTTAAGTTAATAATGTCCACTAAAATTGAGTATTAGGTGTGGAAACTTTGAAACATCCATGTTTAATTAATTATGTTTTACACTACGTGTGAAAAGTGATTTGCTTAATAGTGTACTCGTTGAGTTTAACCATGGGTAGATCATTGATGTGATGATTGATGTAGGACTGTTGTGTGTTTTCAGGACCTATCTCATTGATCATGCATATTGCTATCACAGTGCAAAGGCAAGCAGCTCTGTGGGGTCCTCTCCTGTTGTGCCGCGCGCAGATATGATCGACCAAACAACTGAATCAAGTTCTCGGGGGCGGCCGTCAAAACGTAAGACGGAGAACTTTACAGAGCCTTGCGACAAACACCAGTCGTCATCTTCGTCAGTCAGGGACTCGACGCTAAGTAGTCAGAGAAAGTGTAAGAACGTTTGCCGCAAGGACAGTCTGCGGTCAGATGAAAAACCTGAGGACAGTAGGAGCAAAGCTGGTGGTAAGAAACGCGGTATCAAGCGAGACTGTATCAAACATGCTGCACTTGATAAGGCTAAGACACGGACTTTATTGAGAAGGGACAGTCTGAAGGGAAATACTCGAAGAGTGCGGGAACGAGATGGTGACCGTGGAAATAGTAAGCTATCAGTCTCTAAGCGTGCAGAGTTTTTAGACCGTCGGAGGAACAAACTGAAAGAAAAACATTCAGGTCTTCGGCAGAAATTGAAGACCAAGGCTGGTATGCAGAACAATTCACACGAGCTGGTGCGTCGTCGTGACGGCGTAGATGAATCTCGTAGACAAGAAGCTGATCCACAAGTTCGGATGAACGGACGTCCAGAATCGTGCAGGAGGGCCGTTCGTCTGCCTGGACGGTACAAAGGGGATTTTGTTTGTGAAATGTCTCGGAGCAGGAAGGTGTCGGAACACGAAAGCCGGAGTCGGCTCGACGAGAGCACGATGGCTGCTCCTGGAATTAAGTCGGCTTCGTGCATGAAGTGTGAAATTTGTCTCGGCGTTCTTCATGGCAAGGGAAAGTCAGACAGACTAACTCGCTCTAATTGTCCATTGCCGAGCAATGCCTGCGATTCAGCACGATCTGTTTTAGATGTGTGTGATGTTAACAAAAACTATCGTAAATCCGCGTACGAATCCTCAAATAATGTAAGACTTGCTTCGTCATCTGACAATGTTGCCACTCGATTGCCCGTGGACAACATTTTGCAGAGCAGCGTCAGAGTTGCGAGCGGCTCCAGCAGTCAAGTGATCTCTGATCCACAAGATGATAACTTGGAGGATCTCGGAGACAACGCGTACGACGAATTGAACAACTTGAGCCTACTGCTTGAACACGCCTCCGACGCTTATAACTCTGACACCGACACTGCGTACAGCTGCGACTTCGATGACATTGGTTACCCAGTTGCTGGAGATGTCACGGACAGGCGGAGGAGGACATCAGATGTGATGAAGTTGGTCTGCGAAGAAATTGAGCGAGATGGATGTGGGCATGAGGTTGATCAGGTGGTTGATGATGAAGCAGCTGAGTTTGGCAAGGTGGCCGATGAGGTGTGTATTGTCATGCTGAATGCTCTGAGCGAGGCAGAACTTGATTTGCTGGAGTCTAGACTTAGCTGTGAGACAGACGTGTATGCTGATAACAGTTTGGAACGGCCTGAAGTAGACGTGTATGGTGACGACAGTTTGGAACCACCTGGAGATGAGACGGGCTGTGAGATGGGGGACGACAACTCGGGTGTGGATCTGAATATCAGCCGTGTTGCTAGTCCAAACCTTGATTCTGTAGTTCCAGTTTCAGTCGAATCGTCTGAATCATGTTACACAGCAATGGAACTAGACGCGGGTGATTCTGCATTTGCATTTCCTTTGACTTCTGAGTCTAGCGTTCCTCAGTTCTCTGATTCCAGGTGGCCAACTGTTCCAGAAATGTCTGCATGTGGATTACTTCAGCCAGTGCATTGTTATCCGTTGTCAGATTTTTCCAATTCTTGTGGAAAAACTCTTACGGAAAGGGCGCACACTCAGTTTGGTATCCTGGCTGATGAGTCGCCCGTCCCGGCTGCCTCTGCGATGGCTCTAGAGCCATGCAGCCAGTGCTCACAGACATCTCTTCTGTCGGCTCTTGTGAATCTAGAAGAGGACATCTGTGATGCTGAGCTCCTGGACTCTGTGGACGTGTCTCTGGTGGAGCTGTCGAGGTTGCCGACCGTGGAGGACGTCAGGGCGTGCTGTCCGCTGGACCTGGAGCCAGCGGATGACGCTGCGTGTCAGGAAGTAGTTCGACTGACATCTCCTTTGCAGGCTGCTGAGTTAGGCGACGAGGCGGGTCGGATTCCTGGTGGCAGTGACAGACATGAAGTCAAGGCTGTGTCTACCGACATGCAGCAGCTTTCAGATACGAGTGAAGGTTGTGTTCTGTCTTTTTATTATATTTTCACATTCAGCTTTTTTTAGTAATATATTAGTGACGGATGTAAAACAGTTCAAAACGACAGTGTGATTACGCGAGTCTGGTATCGATCGTTTGATCGTCATCTTTCTTTGCTTCTTTGTGTCATTAATTCACTTTTAAGCCGTCTTCCTTATACAAAATAATTCTAGCATTTAGATTCTGTGTAACATATTAGTCCAATTCATTTCTTTATTATATCAATATTTTATTGGTTTGTATATGTTTTTATTTATTTTCGATACCTTCATGGTCGATCTGTTTCATGTGTTCAATTTGACTGTCCTGTCTACCGGTACTTTGTCCAGTGGCTTGTAATGTGGTGTTTTGATTCAAGGAGGATGCAACATGATGTAATGCACTGTATGGTATGTGCAGATAATCCGTTTATACACCGTCAGTCCAATCCCTCTAATGACTGTGTTTCCTGATGCAGTAGTGTCAATTTATTTTGTACTACTGGCCTTAGCACTAACAGTGCTAAGAATTAGTTATGCAATGCCACTGGTCATACTAGGGGCTTTTATGTGTTGTAATTTGATATAACTTATGTTGACAGTTAAATATTTTTCATGATAAAGTTTCCTATATCGAGATAATTGCGATCAGATTAACAATGTTGGATTCAAATGTTGGCAAATATTTATTCAGTTGTCGATGACAGTAAATGTATGGACAGCAGTGTGAACCCAACCTCAGATTGTTCACTGTGTACGCTGTTGCTTGTATAGAACACATTAATTAACAATTGTCTTCATCGCTCCAGGACGCGTTACTGTGAACCCGCATGCAGTTAGCCTATTATTAGTAAATTTTAAATGGTAGGGTTTATTGGGTTCAAAGTAGGGCAAGGGGTTAAGGTAAGGGCAACAATTAATTAATTTGGACTACAACTGTACTATTTCGCACTATAGCTGCGTGACCTACTTTGCAACTGCATGCGGGTATACAGGAAAGCCTCCAGGACAGAAGTGCAGATAAGTTTTCATTGACTCGACAGCTAAGTCTGAAGAAAACGAACTGAACAGATAAAGTGTGTGAGCGTAGTTTAAAGTTAAGATAAAGGGATGAGAGGGAGAGGGGCTAAGGGAGATGGAGCAGTAGAATTTAAACATGGAATCAGTTGATTGCTGTGAAGATAAATTTTCTTTTACCGATTGAAGTGGTGTTAACAAGTTGATATGTTTGTTGTTATAGTTGGACCTACTTTTGTATCCTCGTCATCTAATGCTGCCAGGTTACCATCAGGACTATCATGCGGGTAAGTAATGAACGGAATCTAATTTGTACTATCTTGTCAACGACGAAGATTTTGAAGTTTGTAACAAGTTCTTGTTTATGTATATATGAGTAGGCGACTGTCGACCAACAACCATGTTTACAGAAATTGCAAGATCTTCATTTACAATTTTTCTTTGTGGCTTTGTAGAAAGTGGTTTGATGCAAAATTTAAAGATTGGGCTACTTAGTATAGTAGCCTAATGATTGCATACATAACATTTAAGAGAACATATTTTGAGAACGCGTGTCTAATTCAAAGATTCTTTAAAATAGGAAGACGTGACTTACAACAATGTTGGTAACTGCCCATACCACTTTCATAAACTTAGAACAAGCTGAGAGGTCTTTCTAGGGACCATTCAGCACATGGTACTATTTAATAATGTATTCTGGGAAGGTTGCAATGCATTGTGGGAAGGTTCCAAAATTAACATTATGTGCAACATTGAGCTACGTGATTATCAGCCAGGATCAGCGCAATTGTTCGCCTTGATTTATTGTGTGATATTATTTTCGGAATGCGATTGTCTCGCGCTCCGATACAATCGTTCTTTAATCATTCTTACAAATATTGAGAGCACAGGCTGCTGTTGTTTTCTAGTAAAATTGTATATTTTGATTGATTCATAGGCTATATCAACTCAACGCTCAGATTCTGATTATCATTTTGGCAGAAGATAATTTATAGTTTTGGCTTATCTGAGTTAATTTTTTTGTAGCAATGATCTATGATCATAGCCATTTTTCTGCACTTACTGCGGTTTTAATGCATCTCCGTTAAACCATTTATGTGAAAATAAATTCTATGTTTGTTTAAAATTGGTACTTTGTGCTATAGGTGAGATAAATTAATATATTTATCATCCCATCTGAGTGTGGATGGTCAATGTTCGCACAGGTCGTGCCAATGTTACGATGAACTTCTAGCATTTTGTTGTTACAGTTCAACGTCGTCTCAGTCAACTGCACTGCAAGCTCAACATCAGTACGCTCGGTCAGGCTGCACGAAGAGACGCACAACATCCACTGCGAGTCACACTGAGACGAATGAGAGTTCACCTGTCCCGAGCGAAGAACCTCGAAGGTTAAGGTCTGGGTTTCGGCACGAACGACTGAAGTCCCTCAGATCTGCCGGAACATCTCCGGTGACGAGGGGAAGGCTCAAGGAAGTGAGCAAGACGTGTCGAAGAAGAAGTCGCATGAGTATTAACTCTGTGGATTGTGTTCCTGCAACTGTTGCTGTGTCAAAGAGATACAAGGATCTAAAGCCTGCACAGTTGCATAGACAAATTGAAGTTGATTTGACAGAACGCGGCCATGTGATGGAACCTGATAGATCCTCCTCGCATAAAGTTATCTCGTTGGCTCCAGCAGGTGTTGACACTGTCGAGTCATCGGCAAAGGTGTCGCCATGCGCTACTACTACTCCGAAGACATCCACAGCTGGAAGGTTAACCCGACGAAGAGGAGGTTTGCTGCAAGCAGCTGAGAATAATTGTGGTTTTGGTCAAGGGAATCCGTTGAATGTGGTGCATAATCAGGTAAGATTGGTGGAACAGAAACTGTCAAGTAGGAGAGTAACTAGACATAGCTTTTTACTAGACTCTGGGTGCACTGCTGACACGTCATTGGCTGGCATAGATGCTGGCTCCTCATTGTTTGGCTTGAACGCTAGTTCCTCATTGGCTACTGACAATGGTAATACTTCATTGATATCTTACAATGGTAGAACTTCATTGAATGCAGACAGCTCACTAGCTACCATAAATGCTGATACTGCAATGAGTCGTGATAATAATTCTAGTGCAGTATTGACTGCAGCAAGATCTGCTATCAGCTGCTTGACTGGGGACAGAGTGGGTAAAACTGAGTCGAGTTCTAAGGACGTCGTGGCGAGAAGAGTAACGAGAAGACATGCGGTCTTGAACTGGATATCAGACGTTGAGTGCAAGTCTGCTGCTGAAAGGGTCACGAGAATGTTGACGAGAGCTGCGGATCAAGAGTCTGTCGAGAGAATTACTAGGCGGAATGGCCTTGACCCAGTTCTTACTGGGCAGAATGAACTTGGCCCAGTTCTGGGTGGTGATCGAGTAGGAGGACAAAGAAGAAGATGAACGATTGTTCACGGATAAGAATCTTCTAGAGCTCATGACACCTGGTGTAGTTTTACGTCGGCATTGTGTTGACGTGTGTCGCGTGTCGGGTGCTGGTTGTAGTTGTGTGTCAAGGTGTGATGATGGTGTTACATGGTCTCGCCAAGATCATGGTGTCAGATCATTTGTTGTGACATTTGACTAACTGATTGCGTTTCTAGTAGCTGCTTACAGCAATGTGGTATTTTGTGCTTGATCTGTTGTGTTGATTGCTGCGCTCTGACGATTGTAGAGAGTGGATATGTTGCGTTCTAACTTGCACCGTGTACAAGGTCGAGCTATTTACAGATGACCAATCAAGTGACTCGGTTTCAGGTTTTCTTGAAGATATAGCTGACACTCTCTGTCTGTGTTTAGTGTGAGAAAGTCAATGTGCTTAGTATCTGTGCAATTACATTGTTTTATTGGTTGAACTGCAAATGGTTATTTTGAGTTCAATCATTGTGTTATAGTGCTGATGGAATTTCTTTGGTTCCGGATGTCATATCTGCCGTCGTCCTAAAAATGGACTTTACGATTAAGATATTTGACCACATATCTCATACAAACATTGCATACAATTTTGGTATCCAAAAAATTGTGCCACATTTGATTCTTTGTAAAAGCTAGAATGCTGGCACGCAGTTGCTCGCTAAAAGTTGTATAATTTTTATGAATGATAAGTGGTAGAACAGCTCGATTGAAATAAAACATTTCATCTTCTCTATTTGTAACATTGTGCTACGACTCATTTTGTTGCACAGTATCTACGTGATTTTCATTTGTAATAATTTTTTAATTTAAATTGGTGAATCAATATTTTTTCTTGGTCTGTTTGTCAAATGAAACAGAGATGTTTAATCCATTTCATGAACTGGATTATGCACATGTACATTGTACAGCTGTGAGTGGGTAAGGACTCTACTTTTCCAGTGTAAATCGTCATTTATGGAACTTGAAAGTCATCTGTTTACAGATTCCATGACAAGTAGATGTCAATTGTATATATTTTAGAATTTCTTCGTTGTTACCCTAAATGTTGTTTTACGTGTTGATGCATTTGTGCGGATGAATTATGATACAAAGCACTTAGACTGTACAGTATTTGTGCCTGCTAATTGGCCGCATTCTTCATGTTGTGTTCGGAAGTGTTTGTTGTTGATGCATGGGATTCATGTCGTCTTGTTTTGGATTTCGTCAGTGATTATACTGTATATATGACATGACGTTGCAATTCTGACTTGAAACACAGCCACCTTGATCGGATGGAATTCAGTTGTTGATTGGATCTTAGCATCGGACTGGAAATACCCATGATGGGAAATACCTGGGCATAACTGTTTATGTTCTTAACTTTGTTACGTTGTTGTCGTAGTTGACAGCTCTTTAAATCGCTGGCTTGTGCTGTACTCTAGTATTGCCTCGTTGTTACTCTAAGATTGTTCCCCCTGTTCATAGGAGCAGTTTTGAAAGCGTGAACCCTCTCCTGGCATTCAGTTTTGTCCCCCGAATCCTCGGCGTGAGACTATCATTCACGGTTATCACTCAGATTTGTAACACGGCTGAACCGTTCAACCTGATGAACGTTGACGTGGTTCGTGTAGTTGACCGTTTACGTGTATGTCTGGTTGTTTTAATCTGATTGTTGACGTGTTGTTGTACGTGTTTACACATAACTCGTGGTTTTTGTCCTTTATCGTAAACATTTCTGTACGGATTGAATTACCTTGTGTTTCATGTTTGTTAATGTCAACGAGACTGTTTAGGATGAACAATTGATTTTTTTTAACTGAGAATGGGTTGTGTGGGTTTAATGAAACGTCTAAGTGTGATTTAACGTACACTGTACGTGCGATGTTTCCTGTATGTGTGATGTGACGTGTAAGTGCGATGTTGCGTGCTGTTGTGTGTGGACATCAGGTACGCCATCAGCACGTAAAGGTATCCAGTGAATCTCAAATTAGGGCACATACTGTTAGTTCTTGCCAATTGGCCAGGCTTCGTAGAGGAAGGACTCCGTACGGCTGACTTAGCTGTTGATGAATGGATGAATGCATACGAAAGCAACTGTTAGTTAAGCAACTCATTGTGTTATAGAGATTCTATAACTGATTCTAATAGATGTAATTAATTTTTCTTCTTACACTTTATGATTTGTAATTTATTTATTAATCTATGCACTCCTCTTGTAGTGACAGTTGGCCAGTTCAAGGCGTAGTCTATAATCCAGTGAATGGCAGGTAGTGCATAATTTAAGACCTATAATTAATAATTCTGATTAATTTTTACAATACGGTATTTATATGCTTTTAAGCACTGCGCTGTAAATAACTTAGTTTTGTATGTCGTTTAATATTAGTCGGCTAACAATTGCAAGGGTACAGTTTTATTTTTAGTCAGTTCTCTGACTTTCAGTCTGCTTTTCAGCTTCAGTGAACCACCGACTTTCTACACCTGAATGTGCTTTCGTGATAACACTCTTATAACATTCTTGTGATTATTGGCTACAGGTTTGCCAAGGAGTAACAGAATTCTAACATGTGCTTGAAAGGTATTGGTTGTGAAAAGTTTTTAGTTACTTTATTGTACTTGAAAGTACAATATAGTAATTGAAATGTTGCTCGTGTTAATTCTAAATCAAAGAGGTTACTGTTATTCCAGGAAATAGATCATATTGCCATGATATTTGCATGCATGTGCAAGCAGACTAAGGGTAATTGAGATCAGCTTATATTCCGGTATTGATCTATGGCTATGATCTATGATTAATTTGAAATACCTGATTATGTAAGGAGCAGATTGTGGTACGACAAGATGTTTTAAATGAAGATGTTGAGTGGAGCCGACAAGCAACGAATAGTCTTTACTGGTCGAGTTGAGTTTCTGTAATGTTTTTGTTCATGTTTATCATGTTTGTTTATGTTTTGTTCTTGCTTGTTATTCGGTGAACATGTTGAAGTCGTTTGGATTGATTTTTAACAGTTTCAATTCGTAGCTGTTAATAACAGACGTGCAGTTGTATGATAATATGTTAATTGCATAATTCTCGTTACGAATAATTTAAATTATATAAAATACTATTGGTTAATCACAGCTTGTAGTTATTCCCTGTTACACAGTGACGTGAATGTAATGTGAAGCCGTGTATTTCCGCTGCACTAATTCCACAGATTGAAGTTAACAAGGTTGATGCGTTGAGTGCTTGTCTGTGACGTGCTGTGTGTGTGTGTTGCATTTCTAGACATAAATCACTGAGAACTGTGCCTTTTCTTGTGCTTCCTGTTTGATCCTGTTTGAAATTACACTTTTACATTTGCATTATGATTCTAACAGAGTTGTTTGCAGGATCTTTTGTGACCCATCTTTGTTTTACAGCTGAATTGAATTCAATTGTGTTCACCGGGAGGCAGGATATTGTTTTAAGGCGTAGCAGAAATCCTGGGTATTATTGCTTTTAAACCTCATCTTTATTGGTTTATGTACCGGATGTATACCAAGTTCCGTGGCCTTCCCTTCCAGGTAGTATCTGTTAGTGGATTGTGGCAGTGATATTTTAACAGAGGTTCATTTGTTTTTGTCGTATGCTCAAGTGCGCGTATGGTGAAACATTCAATCTAAAGCTTTAGTGTCTGCCCCGTGCAGTGCCTGCAAACCACCGCCGAGCCTCGTTAACGGACACGAATCGACAATGTGTGACATAGTCTGGAAGTCTCCACAGTCGCAGAGATCACTGGTAGTCAGGCCCTGTTTCTTATGACTGGCTCTGCAGTGTCCCTGTCCTGTACGGAATTTGTTCAGTGTTGACCACCTGTGTCTCGGATGGTCGAAGCCTGACTGGCGAGTGGATGGGGTTACTTAATAAGTGCCACAGATGAACGGTTTGTCTAAATTGTTAATTGTCAGTTGCTTGCCTTCATAGAGAGCAAAGGTGTTGAGAAATTAAGTTAAGTAGGTTGTTTTGTAAATTTGTTTTGTTTGCATTTCGAATTTATATGATGTGTGTGTGATAAAGTGTAATGGTGCGAATGTATTTCTTAGTATTATTGTGTCACATGCATCTAACTACTGCTGCTGTTTAATGTAACGTTTTCTTCTTCACTTGACGATGTACATGCACATTTCCACGTACAAAGTTTAAATTCGGCTGAATTAGTTTGTTTGGCGATCAGTTCGTACGGGCAGCAAGCGGAGCCAATTTTCACTGTGCCGTTGACTGGGGGGTGGGTGGGCAGCCACCATGGGCATTGGGCCTCGGGGAGCAGGCAATTTACGGATGGATATGTAATGATGTAAAATACGAAAATTGTATGGTATTCATATAAGCTTCTTGCTTATGTTACCAGTTTGAATTATTAGATTTTTGTGGGTAGTTTTTTTATAAGAATGAGGCGAGGACACGAAATGGAAATTTGTCTATGTTCATTAAGCTCCTCCCACTGTACCTGTGTGCGTTCCTTAAGCTCCTCCCGCTATTCCTGTGTATGTGTTCCTTAAGCTCCTCCCACTATACATGTGTGCGTTCCTTAAGCTCCTCCCACTATACATGTGTGTGTTCATTAAGCTCCTCCCACTATGCCTGTGTGTGTTCATTAAGCTCCTCCCACTATGCCTATTTGTGTGTTCAATAAGCTCCTCCCACTATGCCTGTGTGTGTCCCTCAAGCTCCTCCCACTATGCCTGTGTGTGTGTTCATTAAGCTCCTCCCACTATGCCTGTGTGTGCCTCGAGCTCCTCCCACTATGCCTGTGTGTTTATGTTGAGGTTTTATTTCTCTGACCAGTTGTTTTCATACTCCTGTTGATTTTCACTGTTGACTCAGAGTGGTTGCTGAATACACTTTGTCACTCTAATGATGCAGTGTTTGTTCCTGCATTTGTTGTTTTGTGTTGATTGTATGAGAGGGAGAGGGAATATTTCAGTCTTGTTTGGCTGACAGACTCTATAAGTAGAATGTGCTGCTGCTGATGGTGTTAATGGTGTTATATTGAACAGTTTATAAACGATTATGTGTTCTTTATGAAGAAGAATTATTTGTATTTGCCTTTGTGCTATTTCCTTTGACAATTCTAGTTAACTGCAAAAATTATGATTTCGACGAATTATGCAATGAATTATGCAACAATACGACGAGTTATATTAGATTTACATAATAACGACAAATAATATTTAAACAACGAATTATGCAACAATTCAATTTGTTTGGAATTGCAACGTCTTTGCAAAAGTTAGGAATAATTGACGTTCATCTGTGAACTTCCAACAAGATGATTCACCCGAGAGGGGCAGGAAAGACAGTAGGACTTTATTAGGTACAATTATGGCGAAGATGACAAAGGGAGTTATGTAGAACTGTAGTTGATGAGAAAGAGAGCCTTTAGAGAAGTCACGGGGGTCAGCAGCGGTTTGAAGTAGAGGTCAACATGGTGGTCATATTTACCACCACCAACGCCTATGCCAAAATAGTGGAACTCCACCTCCGTGAAAAATCTGAGAACTAACTCCACCACCGTGCCATTCAATTCCACCACCGTGACGGCAATGTAGATAAATTAACCAAATAATGACTAAACATATCAGTAGATATGATCATATTATTAGACAATGCAAACCCACTCAAAGATGCAGACCCAGTCACGTGGGAACCCAGAAAATTTTAATTTAATAATTGTTAATTTTAAGTTGTTAGGGGGGAGAGAGAAGAGACAATCGAGAAGCTAGGAGTCGGATTCCGCTTTATTAATAAAAACACAAACATTGTGATATTTTTCAGATAGCTTATTTCTCAGAGCAATATGTTTGGTGCAAGTGCAAATAATATTAAAATATCAGAATTGCAGTGAAAATTGGACTTGATTTATACACATTAAATATCAGTCCCGAGAGAAACACCTGATCATCTGACCATAAAATCAATTCCTTGCCCTGTCCTGGAACTTAGAATATTTCGTCTTCAAGTCTTGGAATTGGAAAAAATGCCTCGCATTGAAATAGGACTAAAAGCTGGTCCATTGGCTTTCTATTGAATCGAGTAATATCTCTCCTTCTCAAAGCATGTTCAAGTAGGCCTTTGCCATGGCTTTGAGTAAATGACTTGACCCTTCCCTGATTGATTGTAGGCCTACAATATTATCAAGTGTCATAGTTTCAGTTTCAAGATCACTGGTGATATCGACTAAATATGGAGCACTGAATCAGCTTAGTTATTAGCAGTGACAATTATTGTAAACAGAACATTAAGCATATTCAAATTGGTGGAATGGGCAAAACTGTGGGAACAAACTCTGAGGGCTGGGGGCAAATTGGAAGCTTAATAGCTATATAAGAGCTAAGGCTGAGGGGCAATTGACCCGTACTTTGTTTACTGTCTAAAAAATGTGCTGTACCAAAGTCCTGGATTACTCGTATAATAGATTCCCCGTTCATCTATTCACTATCATGGAGGTTGATTCATAATTTCGATAAACATGTAGCCTATCTCAAATCTTAATTAAAAATAACGTGAAACAATATAATGAACAAATATTCAACATTACGGTAAGTGGGTGAGATGAGACTAACAGACAGGGAGGGCCTGGGGCGGGGAATAGGCGGCGCCAGACATTTTCATTGGG
>JAQFYQ010001008.1:0-14453 GCA_034694885.1 Buchholzia appendiculata | reverse complement strand
TATACCTTATACACTGTACCTTATACACTGTACCTTATACACTTGTACCTTATACACTGTACCTTATACACTTGTACCTTATACACTGTACCTTATACACTTGTACCTTATACACTTGTACCTTATACACTGTACCTTATAGACTGTACCGAAAGCTCCTGCCCCAATCTTGTCCGCATATTTGAGTTCTGATTCGACAATGAGACGCAAGTTTGACTTGTCTGGTCCAGCGTCAGTCTTACAGATACGAATCTAAAACATATACATAGCGTCATCGCGATAGTTTCAGTTATCACAACAGCATGCAAACTAGATGCAAGAACAAAATACGTAAAAATAATCAATCATGAAAATTTTTCTATGACAAAATAAATTACAGTTGCGGTCAATAATATCTCACTCGGTTACAAAGTCCTGGAATGTAATAAATCTTATTGATATCAATACTACTCAGTGAAATAACTTACTACCGGTGTCTGACACCAGCCCGAAGTTTATATCATTCAACAAAAAAGATGGCAGTGAATTTGAATAAAACAATTATACATCAACAAAGTTACAGATAATAACAAAATAAAATATAAGGCGACATTCGAATTATGAGATGTGTTGTAAGCTACGGTTGCCAGCAAGATTGCTTGACGATATTGAAGATTGTGATGATAATGACGATAAATGATGCCACTAGCGGAATTTGGTTGTGGTACATCGATGTCTAAACTGTTTCCCGTGGACGCCGAACCAAAAAAGAAAGAGAGCTGAGTTTGTAGATGAGAGACAAGAGACTTTGGGAAACAGTTGAACATGTTAAAAATGCATTTATCAAAGACAACTACCTCATCGAAAAGTCTTTCTCGCAATTTCCTCCGCCTTTCCTTCACTTTAAATACGACAATAAACGCAGCAACTACAGCTATGACGACGAATAGAGACGCTCCAATCGTTGAGCCTAGAACCCTGTAATAGCAACCAATGAACAAGCAGCTTGCAATAGATGACAACAGCAACCAATGAGCGAGCAGCTTACAATAGATGACAACAGCAACCAATGAACAACCAGCTTACAATAGATGACAACCAACAGCAAATCTTCACTGACAAGTAAATAATAAATAAATAAATAAAAACATCGACGAAAAACAAATTATATTTTTCAGAACATAATGTCATCTCAATTCCAGATCAATATTTTTATTTGTTATAAATGTAATTGAAACAACAACATTTAATATTGGACGTGAAAAAATTTCGTGTTTCATTTCACTTTATGAAAATAGTCAATTGCAATTTATTTCTGCTGTGCCTGTTGGTAATCGGTCATCAATTAACCAAGAACCTAACTGGCAAATAAATGCGCTCCAAACAGCTAGATAAGTGCAAACCACTCTAAATTTGGATCTTTGACTTAAATATCCACACCGTATAGTTAACATAGTTATTTTAATAGTAATATAGATATCTGTGCAAATAATCTCAAACCATAATCGCTTTCTTTCATACCAACAATTCTCACAATCACACCTATATGATTGTAACTGGAATAATAATAGAAATTAGAGTAACAATAGCAGCCACTGGCGAATGATGCAATACTATTAGATACTCCATGCTAGCTAACTGAATGAAGTAAAGAGTGAATGATACAATGCAAAGAGCTAAGAAACCTATCTACAACAAATTATCTACAACATCACTCATTGTTTTATAGAAAGAATGTGCCGCACATAGGATAGAGAGATCACTTTTGTGCAACATATTCTTCTGTATGTGATTCTTAAATATGAAAAAAACAACTATTTATTCTACACTCTACCATCAAGCACAATCGCAAACTGTGCTGACAGCAGACTTACACCGGAGATATCTTGCTTTCAGAGTTCATAGCGTCGACGCAGACATCCAGATGGAGCTGCTCCTTTGTGCACCGCTTGCACGTCGAGTTGGAAGCACTGTAGAACCCAGTGGAACAGTTGGCAACACATCTCTGTTCCTCCTTGAAGTGCACGCACTGACCTTCGTTGCAATGCGTGTCCCTGTCACCGAAGCACGTGACACATTCCGGGTGACACTTGTAACAGACGAACTGCAAAGATTTTACACAGAAAATACACTGCAAAGATTGTTCAAACGAAGAGTACACTTCTAAAATGATGATGATGATGGCGATGACGATGAGAATGACGATGATGACGATGACGACAATGATGATGATGATACAGTCGTAGAATACTATTAAAGGATATTATTACAAAATACACATTTTAAAATGGAATCTCTTGGCATCATCACAATTAATGAGATGCAAATACAGAAAACAATTCTGTTCAATGCTATTTCTACAAATGTTGTCTACTCACCACTTTTCGTTGAACAATTCTTTCCCCTGGTGCCGACACCGTGAACCACTTCAAGCTGTAGTAGAATCCGTTCATGCAGTTAGTGAACGTCTCTGGAAGGCACTTGACACTCTCGTTCCCCACATCCAGAGCGTACAAGTGGCACTTATTGCATCCTCCATCACCTGGAAAGTGCACTCCAGGACCCGTGCATCCTCCGAGGCAGTCCTCATGGCATCTCTGACAGCGGCGGTCAAGGTCAGGGTACGAGTCAGCCGGACAGGAGGCCTGACATTCCTTGCCGCCAGTCATACGTAGTTCAACGTTCTGACACTCGAGGCAATCCCTGGCTGTCTGTAGTCATACACAGGGGCATGCACAAGGTCATACACAGGGTCATACACAGGGTCAAACACAGGGTCATAGGTCATACACAAGGTCATACACAGGGTCATACACAGGGTCATACACAGGGTCATACACAAGGTCATAGTCATACACAGGGTCATACACACGGTCATACACAGGGTCATACACAGGGACATACACAAGGTCATACACAGGGTCATACACAGGGACATACACAGGGTCATACACAGGGTCATACACAGGGACATACACAGGGTTAGTGTGATCAACCGGAGCCAAGGAAACTAGTTTCACATTCAGAGTCCGGACAGGACATTCAGCATCACGTTTTGTAATTAGTCAGTTTGATCTGAGAACTGATTCAGAATGATTAATTAGATTCCGATCGCATACAACTAACATCCAACTTACGTGTTCAACAAGAATGATTTCCAATTGAACCTATTTTCTAGATCAACGAAAAATCGAATACATAGCAACTGTCGCTCAACAGTCACAGGATTTAGTTGTCTTAGCACATTTTCCTTATCTTTCGCTGCCTATAATATTATAACAAAAATGATATTCAATTTATAATCAGGAGCAATTTAATTGTAATTGCAAAAATGCATGCTGCTTAAAAACGGATAATTAGAAAAGAAACACTGAAATTCATACTTTAAATCAATTTAAAAATCAACTACAAATGCTTCTGAAATAGTTATGATATTATTTGAAATCAATGTATTTATCGTTGTTAAGAAATCTCTTTTATTTAAATATTCGCTACAACGAAGCATAAAACAACAGCAAATCTTACTCCAGCCACGCATCCCTTGGCGCACTCTCTATGACACCTGGAGCACATCCGGACGCCTCCCTCCGTTCTGTTGTACACAGGGAACCCCAGGTCCTGCAGTGTACATGCCGGAAGGCATCTGCCATCAAACGCGTAACCTTGACATTGAAGGCACTTGTCCGTGCCCGGGCCCCAACACCCGTTCAAACATTCCTTCGAACATGTCTTGTTCTGCTGCGCTGTACACACACAAATTATAATATATACTATAGTAATTTTCGCTTCATAACGCTATTTCCTTGTTTACGTACATTATTCTTAGGTGTATAGCTTACTAAGTTCGTAATTTAGCTAGAAACAACAGCATGTTTAATATTTATTAATTTATTTATTAAATCATGCAATGAAATGAATGACTTTTGTAGTTATGAGAAAGAAAAAAACCGTGAACAATTAAATTTGACCATTGTGTTGAACTGCATAAGTGTGGCGAGAAAGATGCAGATATTGGTAATAGATGAACGACCCCATCCACTGTTAGTGGCAACAGATGAAGGGCCCATGCTCTGTTAATAGCAGGGGTCAAAGTAGGGGGCCTCGGGGCCGGGTCTCGTACCTCGAGAAAATTTGCAATGCATTTATTTTATTTTGACCATCTAGACAAATAAACATGATTAGGGCCCCACGCCTCTGGTAAACAACTTTTACCACTGGTTAGTAGTAATATATGAATAGCCCCATGCTATCCTGTATCAGATGAACGACCTCAAGCTCTGTTATCGGTAATATATGAACGGCCCATGCGACCATGGGCCGTTCAAGTGACCTTTTTCAAGTGACCATGCTTTGACTGGTCACTTGAAAACTTACTCAATTTATCAATAGTTGACATCCACGCATAATTAATTCAATAAAAATTACAATTTCAGTTCTAATGCATGCAACTGAAAATATTTCAAGTCGAAGTGCTAGAAAGACCGACTATTTCTAAAAAAGGTGAACTTCTTTAGTGGCAACTTTCTCCCTAATTCTGTATGCAAGCCGTTTATCAATCCCAGCTTACCCAGTGAGTGCACAGGGTCCCCTTTGCCACTTAATCCATAATGAACCTCAACATCATATTATCCCAGGTCGGTTCATACAGAAATGCCAATAATTTTAAACAAATTTCTGACATCCATTGCATATACAGTAAATTTGTATAGTACAGACCACATGCTGTTGGCTCTGCGTTGTTACTGATGTATTTCTGTTGACCATTTCCTTTGAACAGTAACGGTACATTCAATTCATCCACGTAACACAGGCGTGGGTTTGATGCGATGCGAACGTCTCCGTTGCGTACTTCTTTCAGGACTGATAATCCGAGGTATTCAAGCTCGGTTCCTAGCACGGCGAGAGAAACGGTCGCCGACCCGTCCACACTGAGCAACATAGGCGAAACAATCACGTAACATTGTCATCATGAAAACAATGTGAATAATAACTAGCAAACAATATAGCAATATCTTGAACCCATTGCTTGCTAACTGAATAACTACTGTAATGCTGAATTAAACACAAATAAGAATTACAAACGAATTTCAAACAAGATGGAAAATCTGGTTCGCATTTGCTCTTTGTAGTTTAATAACAGTCATCATGCAGAGGAAAACAATTCTGGTAAAGTCCAACAAAATTTAACTGTCTCCTTAAAGTCATAATTGTGAACCATGCTAGGCGGTAGGACGATATGTGACGATAATGATGATGACGATGATGATGTTGACGGTGAAGATGACGATAGTGATGATGGCGATGATAACGACGACGAAGATGATGATAATGAGGAGAAGGAGGAAGGGGAGGAGGAGGAGGAGGATGGTTATAATGAGAAGTAGGAGTAGGAGGAGGAGGCGGAGGAGGCTAAAGGAACGCAGACTAAGCTTACATCGTCTGGATCACACGCTATTTGAACCTACTAAATGAGTGTTGATGACTGTTAGTCCATAAAATGTCTCTGTTTCATTCAGAGAATTATTTCAGACTAGCTTGTTCTATGGCAACAGTTCATCTGGCCTTGTACTTTCAGTATAATAATAAAAACTAAACAATATAACGACTGATAACGACAATGACTGAATTTTAGAAGTTTGCTGTGTAAGAATTATATTGTGCATAATGTATATGCGTCAAGTTTGAATTAATAAATAAATAAATAAATTAAAGTTCTCAAATTGGTTTATCAGATATTACGATGCTATCGCTAGTTCAGCAAGTTATCCATCGACTTGAGGGTCGGGACAGTTTTGGTGTTTTGAAGACCTTTTTTTAGTTGTTTGTGAGGCCGTTTTGTGATATTTTCCTTCACAAATCTTGGACATCCTTTAAGAAAAAGAAAATATATCAATTCCTGCACTGTGAATGGCGTGGAGCTACACGCGATGGAGCTACAGCGATCGATACGCTAATTGTTGAGTCTCAAACTGTCAATGTGTAAACAACAAACTTTTGTAATTCAAGATCCTGGTTTAAGGTCAATGAATAATTATATTCATTATTTCACCACGTGATACAAATCAATGATAGGTAGTCATCATAATGCATGCAAAATTGCAGATGTCGGTCGAGGTTTCCATTAATTAGTGATTAGTCTTACATCTTATATCGAATACTCGTGTCAAAATAACAGTACTAATTTTTTTAAATATAAAATTTGATAATAAGATATAAAATATAAAATACAATTAAGTCTAATTATTGTAAATTTAATCGCACAAGTGAACTAAACAAGTTGATGTAAGATGAAGTTCATTATCAGTCGAAACGAATTCAAAACAAATAACTAGAGCAGTGAAAAGGGTACGTTACTTTGTCAATTTTTGGCCTCTGATCGTTCTAAGGCTCTTGAAAAATGAAAGCGATTTAAGTTCGGGGAGTCCAAAACTTTCCACCAGTAAATAATCTGATATTCCTTCCAACGTCTCAAACACCTTCAGCTGTTGTGTAGTTATTCCCGGAGCGCCTGGTGATCTGAACGAAGATAAAATGTAACAAATACACAAATTACGATATGTGACACAAGTGAAAACAGTCATCGTGATTTCTGTGCAATTCGTTTCCCATACACAACACTGCAACTTCGTGGGGTACAGTTTTCAAGAGCAAAATAAAAGTTTTTGCTTCAGCAAAACTTTTCCGTACGATGTTTTTGAGTGTATTAAACATTCCTGGGAACAAATCAAGATTCTTTACACAAGTTTTGGCATATGCCAAAGTGACAAAATACGTAGTTGCTTACGTGGCTTATACATGCAAGACTTATACATACCTGCGTGACCCATGTATGCAAAAATGAAACGACTGGTAAATTAAACTTGATTACTTTGGAAAAACGCCGTTTGTTCGCTGATTTGCGTTTGTGCTTTAAGCTCGTTACTGGTATTTATGATAGACCACTTGAAAACTACGGTTTGAAATTAGCAACTGGAAAGAGAAATACCAGAAGTCACGACTTGCAATTGATATTCAATCATTGTCGTATTGATTCCAGACTGTATTTTTATGGACCTCGTGTTGCTAGAGTGTGGAACAGTCTATCTTATGAAATTGTCCATTCGTTGTCCGTGCATGCTTTTAAACGCTCTATTGATACTGTTGACTTTAGCAAGTTTTTAATTTTGAACCTGCATCCCTAATATATTTCATCTGCAATAATAAGTAGTTTTTACATTGCTTATTGCGTTTTTATCGTATGTTCAAAGACATCTTTTTGTGAATTTTTTTGGACATGGTTATGAGAAAGTATATTGTATTTTGTATTTGTTTTTATGTTTTTAAATGTAAAAGGGCATCATGAGTGCCTGTTTTTTGGGGCCTGGTGACCCTAAGACTGATGTTGCACCGTTCAACTGTTGTTTCACAACTGTTGTTGTAACAGTTGTATAATTGTAATGCTATTGTGCTTGTGTCAGTTTTGAAAATTAAATAAATAAATAAATAAATAAATACTACTAGCCCTTAGTCGCCTCCTACGACGTGCACTTTTCCGGCTGTTCAGTAAAGGATTTCTCACTATCAACTACCACAAGAATGGCCAGGGAAAATCCCCCACGTAGCTTATACTGGATCCTCTGCTAGAACTTCTGCACTGTCCGTGTTTGGAGACCAAGTAAGAGGCACTGTCACGCGAATGTTCAGCAAATTCATATTTCCTCTTGGATTGAGTCAACAAAGCAAATAGCTTCTAATAGACTAGCCTGTAATCATACACAGTTTGTTCAAGCTGTTTGTCTATTATCCTGTCAGGAACTATAGTATCTGTGGCTATGTAGAAAGGCGATGACTTCTGTGTACGAAGCACATTTCAAATACAAATAGTTTATCTTCGTGCACGTCGATATATCGACACAGAGACAATGCATTGCATAATCGCGTAACCTGCTTGCACCGATCAAAAAACACCCAGTGTGTATGCATATACATATGCGGGTAAGTATGTCTGGTTGAACGTGTGTATGCATAAGTATGCATCTTGATTTCTTTTAAATTACCAACTAAACTTGTACTAATAATTGTCTTGTACTATTTCAAGCATCAGGGACACAGAAAGATACACGATAATAGATAATTCACCATTAATATTCTCCGATACATTTCGCTTGTCGCACCAGCAGCATGCGAGGTTGTAAATGGAAATTCTGCTTGACGCTAAACGTCGCCGCAAACGGTCGCGGTCTTTGGCATCGCTCGAAGACTCATGCGGCGGACAAAGATTGCCAAAATTTGAATCTGTCTTGTCGTCCGAAAATCCTGTCGTGATCACTCTTTACGGCCGACGGCCAGGGAAAGGCTAATTTGTATTTTGTCCTTAGAATTGATCCTAGCGTGGAGGAAGAGGAACGGCGGACATCGGGACCTGCAGCCATTGACTAGCAATTCATGAATTTCCTTCCAAACGCATCTCACACCCCTTCTCTTTCCCCCATCAACATCCGTTGTCGTTTTTTGTCCGAGGAGTAGGAGACGAGTAGATCTTGATTGCGCCTGAAGGTTGTGATTCACTTCGAGCAGGAATTTCTCTCCTCTTCAGAAAGAGTTTGTTGTGCCAAATTAGTCACAACAATTTGTTGTGATAAATTAGTCACAACAAATTATTGTGATAAATTAGTCACAACAAATTATAAGAGTTGTGAGTTGTGACAAATTTGTCACAATGGCTGGCTATTGTGCTTTATCTTAAACTTAAATGGCTATTTAGATTTGTTTTAATACTTGAATGCTTAAATATAGATCAGATTTCTACGCTTTTTGCATATTTTCAGAAAACCAAATCATTAGCATAATAAAGTTAGCAACACCATTCGTCATTTGTAACGCTTGTGAAACATTGACCTAGTTGCAAATTAATTGTGTCAAATACTACATCAGTTGTTCATATATCTTTTTTCTTCAACATTAATTTACATATTTCTACAGCAATTGTGCTATCAATAATAATTGGTGTTTCCAATTTTAATGCCTGCACAGTTAGCATTTAAATAAATAGAATACCAATATTGAATACTTGCATCATGGCAAGTTGCATGCGATGAATATATTTTACGAATATCTGACTCCGCGGTTTATCCAAATAGCTAATGCTAAAGGAGTTTTTTATCATAGTTAGGAAAAATATTTGCAACAATAGCAATGTTTTCCAATAATTATTTTACAGAACAATTTGTAAATGCTCAATCTATAAATAATTGCTTGCCTGTTTACTTGCATTTGCTTATTCGGCACTAACTTCCAAAGGCGATTCATAGAACTAACTGTGATGGCGTGTTTCCCCAGAATCGTTACAACTGGAGGCGGGTCTGAGGAAAGCAGGGCGCTGGTGAATCCCTTAGGGTCCAATTGAGACGTCCGAGTACAAGCGAAGCTATCTGTTCTGACAAACTGGATGAAGATTCACCGATTTTTTTTGTACACAAACACATCCTAACAAGTTGTGAACTTGTAGTCATGGCATGCAGTCCACTGCGGGGAATTTCCTGCATCCCTTCATGATGCAGGGGAATTCCCTATATCCCCTTCTGGAGAGTTATCGCCCAGAGTTTGATATCGACGCCCCAACTCAGTATTTACTTAACTACCCGTGTGGAGGGGATTTCATTTCACGAATAAAAAGATAATTAACTTTTTGTTAATAACGAAAACTTGTTAATAACGAAAAAACGACAAACACTAGTGAAAATTATTTATGATAGTCAAATGGTCAGATTGTGACTCACATCATTCGATGCAATCGATTTGACTTTCAGAATATTTTAAAATCGTGTCATGTACACGTTTTGGCAACTTATGGTAGTTTTAAGAATTTCTGCCGGTCTATTTCGTTGCAATGAGATGAATCATTTTTGTTTTAACCAATTGTAAAATACATATAGTTTCTGTCTAGAGAGTATTTTCTAGATGTATCGTCTACAAAAGCGAAGTGTTATTTCAGCGTTTCAACTGAGGTCTCAACTTCTCAGCTTGTCAGTTTGAGCTAGCCTCCTTTGCTTCAGCAGAGCAAACAATTTCCAATAAAAAACAATTGCATTCGCGCCCCTACGTAAGCCGATTAAGCAACCGTGATGAGATATGCGCAAAGGCAACGGGAATCTACCTTGCTTTTACTAAAGTGGATTTCCATGGATGTTAAATTTCAGCCGACAGGTCTGTCGGCTTAAAATGCATAAATGGCAAATTCTATGTAATCAAAACAACTGCGTAGCACAAATTTTAAACCGATGCATTTTTCTTTTAAACACTACATGTGCTGATCAATTCATCGATTCGCATGCGATGTTTTTAATCTACGCATGCCGTGTACCTGGCCGACATGTCGCAGACAGTTTTCATCCATGTTAATCCACTTGGATCTATGGTAATGTTAGTTGTCATCGGATAATTTTCATTCAATCACATTATCGCATTACGACATCAAACAATTACAGCATGTGCTAATATGTAAAATTGCGAATATACATGTTTTTTTAATTATTGCTATACTGTGTAAAATAAATTCATGGGAGGTATATGAGGTCAATGCGATAAGATATGGAAGACGCCTGAATTGTGGCAGAAATTAGAAATCTGGGGAGATATTTATACAATGCTTATACTAGATGTTTATACAAAATATAATATATGAAATATATGCTTAAGAGAAATGAAAAGGAATCAAAGGTACACATCTAATGAAAAATATCACGTACTTTACATGAAAGTTATGTTGGGACTCTGCATATCTTAAAAAATAATTCGAATATAACAAACAGAGGAGCAAAAATACTGATGATCATACACGGGCTAAAAAACAATGTGTTGTCAAATGCCAATACCTGGCCGGGCTGAACAGGTTGGAAAAGGTGTCAAGCAATAAATAATTCATGACTTACAGCCGAATGATTACGAACTAGACACAGCATGTTTGACAGCCAGTCAGAATAAGGTGTGAGCTATAATTAGCTGACAAACCTTGACTCGGCGCTCATGAAAGGCTGATAATGAGACCGGCTTCATGAAAGATTAAACAGATATCGGTAAGTCGGTGCGATTGGGTTATTATTTCTAGTTGATACGCGTTCTTACTATACGCATACACGCATGTGCTGAGCTGTCATCGTACCAAGGACACTAATTTTGCAATTTTTGAAGAGCGTGAATTATGTATTGTTATTATTAATTGATATATTCTTTATTTTATTCAAAAGGGTATTATAGACAAATTCAAATTATACAAACATACTAAACACTTAGTGCCTAGAAAATATGCCTTAATTTATATGACATAATTATTAAATAAAAGCGGAAGTACTTTAAGCATGTAACAATGGAGCAAATTCTGATGAAGGGCATGATTCTTGGAGGGGACTATGATTCAAGAGGAAGAGAAGAACAAGATGGATTGATTAAATTAATCAATTAACAGGATTGGGTGTAGAACATTTTGTGGTGGTACGTTCCGAGACGCTTATGAACTAAGGAGTTCAAAGTAAGGAGTTCAACACTGCGATTGCAACGTCGTGGTGTTGATATGAATACGTATACGATAAGTATGACTTCCAAGAACGAGTAAATCGGACATCTGGTATGGTCTAGAGGAAAGACGCTTGCCTGTCATGCGGGAGACCCGAGTTCGATTCCTGGTACCGGTGCATAACGTTTTACTCGTGCTTTGAAGGAGGCTTGTTGTAAATGGTCTCTTCATATCACATCTACAACAATTTGAAAGAGATCAAATCATATGGAAGTAGTCCATGATGTTACACACATAGTGACTTTGACCTGACGGTGCAAAGTGATCAACTGATTCTAGATTCACAATTCATCTGAAGATATGCATGAAGATACGTAGCTTTTGTAGCCAATCAACCAAATCAAATCACATAAAGCCTCTTTATTTCAATATAACTTTTCATCATGACATTTACTTCATCATAGCAATGTTGCAAATCGATAAATACAGGCTACCAGACAAGTCCAAACTCCTATGCCACGCTGGCCGATTGCCAAATAATATGCAAAGTATGATTCAAATAATTGCGAATGAACTTAATATCATCTGACTTCATCCACTGTGACATTACGCGAAGAATATTGAACTGGTTTAGAATTGGCTGGGCAAGGATTAAACAGCTGCACGATGACAATTACTAATAAATATTTTGCAGGGGGAAAAAGTTAAGCATCAAAATATCTCAATATTCTTCACGATCTATATTAATAAAACGAATCTCGTGCTTTCAAAAAGTCTCAATTCTTCACGCCAAATTAGGTATTTTCAGTCCCTGTGATTTCCGATTCCTGTGGATCCTGTCTACGCTTGAAAATAGACAAATAACAGCTTATGTACTAACTGTGTTAGTAGATTATCCGTGGATGATCTTCATATTTGGCTTCTATATACTGATGAAAACCGGTTTAGTCCGGTTATCAGCACTCACTGGATCTCTTAAGTCTTAAGTAAAATTCTAGTCTATAGATATCAGGTCGTGGGTCGGATTAGTTTAGAATCACTCTTTTGAATGTATAGTCATAAACGAGTGCAAGAATATTCAATTTTTCAAATTTAACTTTAGTTCACAGTTCACACCAAATATATACAAGCGAAAACACACGCGCTCAGCATATTAAGCCCAGCGATTATAACAGAAAGCAATTTCTAACATAAGACACGGTGTTTGTCTTCACGTATTCAGTTTTTATTCATTCAGTTAAATACCTATTTTTAATATATAATTTGACAAAATCATAGCATCGTTTCAGTAATTTTTAATTGTAGTATACCTACTTTGTTTGCACTGAACCACGACATATAATTTGTAAATTTTAAAAAATTTCATCGTATAAGTTGAATTAGAAACGCACCAGAAAAAATATGTTCTTATATCACACAGTCATTAACATTACTTTGCAGTAATAGTCTTATTTTTGGCATAGACAAAAAACAGGTAAAATATAATTGAAATACATGCAATTAAAATATTTCAATTTTTAGCCGATATAAAAACAAGTCCGCTGTAAATGTCACCTAATTTTAGTCGCATTTTGTTTGATTTTGTTTGTAAAGAATGCCCGCTTTCATTGTGTTAATTTTTTATGTTTAATCAGTGCGTCCATATCTCTCTACAGGCACTGGGTTCGACGCCCGAACCAAGTCATGATGATTGAGCGTTGTTCGAGGGTTTGCTAGAACTGATTGATCATCGTCCTGGCCTATCCAATCAGGACAATAGCAAAAAAAATCGACGCTCAATTCGACCGGATGTAATCTGCAATATCAGCGTAAAAACATCGTTCGATGAATTATTGCCTTTATTTTACAGAAAATACCTTTTGATAAAAATAGCTATGCATGCTGGCTTCTTGCAGCCAAATTAGCAGCTTTGGTTCAACTGCCAAAATGCAGAAAAGCTTTGTAAATAAATCAACCTTGTTTTGGATTGCAAAACGAGTTTTATTTTTTGCTCAAATTGAGCCTTTTTATTTTCGTCTTTTTGATAATCTAGCATTTATAACAGGCCCACGAGAACACGGATTGGGAGACGTGAGGAAAAATATTTCCCTTCTTTTTTTCCTTCTTGTCAATGACTTAAAATATTATTTGAACTATATTTAATTTGAAAATTCCTAATGAACACCGAGTTTACTTGGAAACACTAATCTAACCTGTTAGCAGCGTGATCTAAGAACTGCTGTAAACTACGGCGGCAATTGCACAGAGACTGGGAACAATCCCCAAATGTATTTAATCCAGAGAGTATTTTCTCTGGGTTAAATATTAGCTTGTCCAATATTGGTGCATGAGTGAAATTCAGGTTGATATGCAATATAAAGGTATTTACTCCTTCCAATCTCAATTGTTCCTTTAACTACTTTCGAAAACAGTTTTCTTGCAGGGACATACTGTACATAGCTATAATATAGATCCTTTTGATTTTAATGAAGCAAAAACTATTTTGCTTCCCTTAATCTTGTTTAAATTATCGTAAACGTAAGAGAAATTCATAAAATAGGGAACATTATTTATTTGCTTCCCGGGCAAAAATTTCTTTTGGTTTCCGTTAAAAGTTCATTTTCACTCGCGATTAGAAAGAAAATCTGCAAAAGAAAACATTCAGCATGTAAGCAAAAGAAACGCAGAAAACCCACAGCATGTTCTTCCTTGAGCTTCAATTAACGAACATGCTGTGTGATTTTAAAGGCTGAAAATTGTAGCTAAAAATGCTTCAGAAAATCGACAGAATTTTTCAAAATACATTTTACAGCTAAAGTTTTGTTAAACTTTTCTAGATTATATTCAAAGTCAATTGCTGCGTTATGTTTCGTTGAAACCGACAGACAATCAAGGGCATTACAACGCGTAATAACCATTAGGAGAACCACACAAAATATTCTTCAGAGTTTCTATCTAAAGCAGTCTGGTGACTTTTTGACCAACTGGTTCATCAAAATTCAGC
>JAQFYQ010001007.1:0-14470 GCA_034694885.1 Buchholzia appendiculata | reverse complement strand
TGTGCGTGCATGTTTTGTGCGTGCATGTTTGTGCGTGCATGTTTGTGCATACATGTTTGTGAATACATGTCTTTTGTTGTGTAGTGACCTGAATCATCAGACCCAGTACGTCGTCAGTCTTGCCCTGTGCACAATGGGAGCGATCTGTTCGGCGGAGATGAGTCGAGATCTCGCCGGAGAAATAGAGAAACTTATCAAATCATCAAATGCTTACATCAAGAAGAAGGTACTGTACGCAGGGCTACAGACAAACTTGGGATTTCATAATGCGAGTTTGATTTTAATTTAATGCAAAGCTCGATGTAATTATTTCTTCGATGTAATTATTTATTATTTCCCGGTACTGTGTGCTGGTGATTGATTTATTATGGACAATTTATAAAGCGCCGTAACATAACCTAAGTCATCACAAGGACGCTGTACAAGTTACAAGTTTATACAAATACAAGTATAATAGTAGAGGTTTATACGAAATACGAGCTACCGGCACGACTCGCAGGCCAACTTCACAGTATTTTCGGTAATCCCACAACCACGAAGAAGTTTATAGAAGTTATAGAAGGTTGATAGTAATGATTTTATTGTTGAACTTGAGAATTGATAATGCAAGTTTGATTTAAATTGATTGCAAAGTTTGATATTTGTTTATTCCAGATACTATAGATTATGAAAGTTTGAAAGTAATGATTTTATTCTGATATAATAAGCTATATTAATGTACATATTGGTTTGCACGTCACTGTGTGTTTGTTGATGGTAGATTAATGTGTAAATTAATGGTTTGTTAATTCGCCGTTACGTTTCAGGCGGCGCTGTGTGCTGTGCGTATTCTACGCAAGGTTCCAGATCTTATGGAAATGTTCATTCCTGCAACGCGCCTTCTACTCAACGAGAAGAATCACGGTAACACAAATAACAATTTAAGCACGCTGTGTTTTCGCAGATTTTTTTATTTTTATTATATGTTTTTTTATTATGTGGGTATGCCATTTGCATTTATTTTTTTTCAATTTTAGCATACCATTCGTTCGTAGCACGATTTGACATGCAGTTTAAGTTGAAGCATCTATGCTGCTGTGTTTGGTATTATCATGGATGCTGCTGTGTTTGGGTTTAAAGCGAATTATCTGCAATATTTAGAGTTGTATTGAGGTAATTTTTTATTTTAATTCGATAATATGTGTTTGTTTTGTTCTGCTTCGAGTGTCGCTGCTGGATGTCATGAATGCTGTTATTGTCGATATTGCGTTGTGTGATTGTGACATGCTATGTCACTAGATTAAACTGTTGTGGGCGTCATTGTACATAGTGTTTTTGTTGTTATTGTAGGCGTGTTGTTGACGGCCATATGTCTCATGATTGAGATGTGTGAAAAGAGTCCAGACATGCTTATACACTTTCGCAAGGTACAGATCTTTGTCATATATTGCAGATTTTTACTGTGAGTGTGACACATGACAATTGTTGATTGATATATTCTGTGTTAAAGATACGTTTGATTGTTCATTTGAAATGGTATTGAGATTAGTGTGTGCTTAGGTGAAATCACACTTCTTGACATAATTGCCGAGATATGTGTTTTGTGCTGTTTCAGTTGTTGACTTGTAAATTTCTCGCTTTGATGGTACTGCAGTTGTTATCATTATGTACTGTATGTTTAGATGGTACCACAGTTGCTAGTGTTGTGTACTGTATGTTTAGATGGTACTGCAGTAGTTAGTATTGTGTACTGTATGTTTAGATGGTACTGCAGTAGTTAGTATTGTGTACTGTATGTTTTGATGGTACCACAGTTGGTGCATATGATGTACTGTATGTTTAGATGGTACCACAGTTGGTGCGTATACTGAAGAACTTGATCATGGCTGGGTATTCGCCGGAGCACGACGTGTCAGGTGTCAGTGATCCATTCCTTCAGGTACGTGCGATGGGTTTCAGCTGTGTGTCTTCAAACTGTACAGTATATATGCAATGTTGTGGATATTCAAGGTCGTAGTTGTTCAATGTAATTCAGAAACAGAGTTAGGGTTGAATTACTGAAACACTAAGTTGGGCTTGGGTTGCCGGGGTGGTGGTGGGGGGTGAAGTTGTTGGTAGAACCTCAGCATGGTGAATGAACCTTCTTAAAATAAGTGAACTAATTTGAATTTCTGCGTGTTTGACAATTCCCGGCTTAAAATTTTGAACACGAACCTCAGAACTTTGTTTGGATTACTTTAGTACTGTTGTTTAAGCAAAAATGCAATAAGGCCGCAAAAACCATTTGGGAATATGTACGTGTAAGTACCATTTTGACATATTTGTCATTATCAATTAATATTATTATTTGACAAATATTTTATGAACTTAACAGAGAATATGGATTAAATTTAGATTGGCTGTTGAAGAGCTTAAAAATAAGAATATTTTTAATATTCCCATGTTCATCAACTAGGAATTGGTATAAGGTTTGGTAAAACATTGTGGAAGTCTTTCGTTCTGACTGGAATCTTTGTTATTAGGAATTAATGAAGCACACAGTTAGTTCTTTGAGCTGTTATCACTATGCTCACTTGGCATTGTGTGTTTGTGAGTTTATGTGTTTGTTTGTATGCATGCAAGTATGCGCACTTATAATACCCTATATGTTTTAAAGTTAATTCCGTGACAAAATTCTAGGTGCTGGAGATAGCAAAGCTGCTACATGCAGTAGTCAGATGTAAAGGGAGAACGCTATGTCTGCCGTGAATTGCTGATTTAAAACATTTCATAATTGTGGCTTATTAGGACTAACACGATGTAAATGTGTGCATTGTTTGCCTGTGACAGGTGAAAATCCTTCATCTATTGCGAATTCTTGGTCACGGGGACGCGGACACGAGTGAATCTATGAATGACATTCTCGCTCAGGTGCGTAGCTCAACGAGTATTCGCTCATTTTGAATTTTGTAATTTAGTAACCAAAACAATAGTTTAATATACATAATACATATAGTTTAATATGACACTGAATGTTCTCAGTATAGATGAAATAGTATAGTTAATGAAAAACTGAATTTTTTCAAGTACGATATTTTGTTGTGAATGGCCTTGTCTTGTGAACAATTATCTATTATTATTGTGTTGTGTATTATATTTAATAAGCTGCATGTGATTTGTTCCGTTGCCTAGGTTGCGACAAATACAGAGACGAGCAAGAACGTCGGCAATGCTATTCTCTACGAGACCTGTCTGACAATCATGGACATACATTCTGAAAGTGGCCTGCGGGTAAGTGACCTTATACTGATTTGTCTTTGCTTGTTATTAGTGTAGAATAAGTTGGCTTTCATAAGATTAATTTGAACTATTCGTATGCAAATTGCATGAGAAATTTCTGTGTCCCAATATAGTGAGTTCCCATAAGTTCGTTTGTTTGTGAAGGTGCTGTACTTAGAAGACCTTGTGTGATATACTCTTCTGATTCATGAGGTAGTTGGTGACAACTGTTTGGAGCTGGTAGATACACATTTGTTAACTGATGTAGATAGAAAAGTTACGCTGCGTTGCACGCATTTATCTGAAATTGGAAAAAAAAAATTTGGTCAAACTTTAATTGTAGCATTTTAAATGAGCCTTTTACGTACATGACTGACTATTTGAGTTTTATTGTTAGTTGGTAGGTATTTTGTATGGTGTGTTTAGATTTAGATTTTGTATGGTGTGTTTAGGTGTGTTAATTCTGTCATTTTAAGTGAACCTTTTGCGTAAGTGACTGACTATGTGTGTTTTATTGTTAGTTGGTAGGACAGCAAGTTTATTCTTCAATGTGCATCTATTGAACAGATTTCAATGTCTGTATCAGACGTGATTGTTGGCTCAACAGTTGAATGACAGTATTCAATGTGTAATTCATTACCTTGCATGTATTACAATCAAGCATTGATCTGCTGTTTGTGTTGTAGGTGCTGGCTGTCAACATTCTCGGTCGATTCCTTCTCAACAGTGATAAGAACATTAGGTAAGTGTGCTGCAGTATGTGTGTGTGTGCAGACTGTTATTTTTGTATGATGTGTTTAGATTTGCATAGTATTACAATTATGACTTTGTTATGACAAATTGTCAAGTACCTTGATTATTCTATTTTGTTCAATGTTTAATTTGGTTGCATTTTCTTTACTGTCAAAAATAGTTTATGTCATGTATAATAAATCGTATAACTATCTGAACTAGGTGTGTTGCACTAAACACCGTGGTGCATGTCATGTTGTGTTGTGTGTTATGTCTAGGTATGTTGCACTAAACACTCTGGTGCAAGTCATGTTGTGCCGTGTGTTATGTGCAGGTATGTTGCACTAAACACCTTGGTGCAAGTCATGTTGTGCTGTGTGATGTCTAGGTACGTTGCACAAAACACCCTTGTGCATGTCATGTTGGGGTGTGTGTTATGTCTAGGTACGTTGCACTAAACACCCACATGCATGTCATGTTGTGATGTGTGTTATGTGCAGGTACGTTGCACTAAGCACTGTGGTGCAAGTTATGTTGTGGTGTGTGTTATGTGCAGGTACGTTGCACTAAACACTCTGCTGCAAGTCGTGCACGCAGACTACAACGCCGTTCAGCGTCACCGCAGCACCATCGTAGACTGTCTTAAAGATCCAGATGTCTCCATTAAACGGTAAGTAGAGAATCTTCATAGAGTTTAACAATTATAATTTAGCAGCTAGAAAATATTTATCGTGTTGTGTTGGTAGGTAATTGTGATATTAGAAATGCATTTTTTGTTTAGTCACGTGAAGCGTTTGACTCGTGAAATTGTTTCAACGTTTATAAGATATTTCTGAAGATTTTATTGTATAATTGGGTTTATATTCAACATGAATATAAACCCAATTATACATGAGTTTGCGTTACTATCTCAGTGATAGGACTGACGATGGATGATTGTATGAGTGATCATATTGAAAGAAGCGGCACCATCTTAATGTTAATAATTCATACAGTTGTTCTGAATCATATGTTTAAAACGATAGTGATACGATTGTAAGGAGTTGTAACTATATCATGTGTTCGTTGTTGTTGTGTATGTAGGCGTGCGATGGAACTGTGCTTTGCACTCATCAATGGGAACAACATACGTGGCATGGTGAAGGAGCTGTTGGGTTTCCTTGAGAAATGTGATCCAGAGTTTAAGAGCGACTGCGCGTCCAGTCTCGTACTGGCTGCAGAAAAGTGAGCCTCTCAATCTCATTTCTACCAATTAGATTTATTGTAGAATTATATTCTAATGGCTAATGTAGTAGGAACCATTCTGCGAGGTCTAATGTTTTATATCAGCATACACTGTGTGCGGTTGGTTATTGTTATTGTTTAATGGGATGAAAGTGATTTGTTTATTGAAGTGAGGATATAAATGCTAGAGACACCTATTTGTAGATGCTTGGTATTTCAACACATGATTAATTTTATATAGTGATCATGTAGTAATTGTATAATATTTGTGTATTGATTGTTTAATTATTTGTTATATTGATGTTAAAAAGGAGCTTCGTACTTGTTATCAGTAATATACATGTGTGATTTGATGAGTATTTGACTTGCATTGTTTGTACACTGCAATCTAATTGTATGTATGTATGATGCACTTGCATTCCTAAACGACAAACTAGGTGATTAATTATGTTTAAAAATAACTGCTTATACTAATTTAAGTTCTAGTGCCTTCCTGTCTTTGTTGAGCTTGTTTTGAGCGAGTGATGAGATTTGTTGCTGTTGCCAGATGTGTTAGGTCTGTGTATTGAGTGAGTGATTAGATTTGTTGTTATCGTGTGTGTTAGGTCTGTGTATTGAGCGAGTGATTAGATTTGTTGTTACCGTGTGTGTTAGGTCTGTGTATTGAGCGAGTGATTAGATTTGTTGTTGCCGTGTGTTAGGTCTGTGTATTGAGCGAGTGATTAGATTTGTTTTGTTGCCGTGTGTTAGGTAAGTGTATTGAGCGAGTGATGAGATTTGTTTTGTTGCCGTGTGTTAGGTCTGTGTATTTAGCGAGTGATGAGATTTGTTGTTGTTGCCGTGTGTTAGGTAAGTGTATTGAATGAGTGATGAGATTTGTTGCCGTGTGTGTTAGGTCTGTGTATTTAGCGAGTGATGAGATTTGTTGTTGTTGTGTGTGTTAGGTCTGTGTATTGAGCGAGTGATGAGATTTGTTGTTGTTGCCGTGTGTGTTAGGTCTGTGTATTGAGCGAGTGATGAGATTTGTTGTTGTTGCCGTGTGTGTTAAGTCTGTGTATTTAGCGAGTGATGAGATTTGTTGTTGTTGCCGTGTGTTTTAGGTATGCTCCTAACAAGCGTTGGCATGTCGATACAGTAATGAAGGTTCTCACTACAGTAAGTGTCCTTCATCTCTAAAGATTTAATCTGCTATTTGAAAACTGTTATAATCATATTGATTTTTTTAATGGCGCATTAACTTTCTATGATATGAATTAGGATATGTTTCATCATTATTTGAAATTGCTGCCTGTTAACAGCACAGGTTGTACTTTTTGACTGCTGTGTGTCTGTTTATATTATGGTTGTAAAGTTGTTTTGAGCTGTCTTTACTTTGATTTGTTGTAGCAGAGCACCATCCTTGCTGAGTTTTTGTTAATATTTCATAAGACTGTTGCATTGTTAAGTTTGACTGATTGGTTTGTTGTAGTCAGGCTCTACACAGGACGGATATGATGAGATTTATTATGTTTGACTGATGTGCTCTAATCAGGCTTCAGACAGGAAAGATACGATAGGATGTATTGTTCAGTTTTACTGATTGACTTGTTGTAGTCAGTCTCTAGACTGGAAGAATATGTAAGGATGTGTTGTTAGACTGTTTTTTTGTTGTCAAGCTTTAGGCAGGCAGCTTGTGATAAGCTCATCGCGCTTGATTTGTTTTCGTAGTTCTGACTCGAACTCATTGATTTGACTCGTTGTTCTGTATTTCAGGCAGGTAACTATGTACGAGACGACATGGTGTCCTGTCTCATCCAGCTCGTGCAGGAGACGACTGCGTTGCACACGTACACGACGCAGCAGATGTATCGTGCACTGTGTAATGATATCAGCCAGCAGCCGCTTGTGCAGGTAGCAACGTGGTGCATCGGAGAGTACGGGGATCTACTCTTCTCCACCGCAGGCCTGGAGGACGAGGAACCTATTCAGGTTGGTTATCACAGAGATTCTATGTGTTGTAGTTGTCATCAGTGCCATTTAGATTAGAATCTATACAATACAAATACAATACAAAGAATTCTTTGTATTGTAGTTGTCATTATCAGTTAGATTCTTTGCTACTGTAGTCATCATCGTTATCACTTAGATTCTTTGTATGCAAGTCATTGTCATTATCACTTATGGTCGGCATCATTATCAGTTTGCTTCAAGTGTCCATGTTGGATAAGTGGGGATTCCTTAATCGCACTAGATTCACTGTGGCAGATACACTCTAACTTTCACACAGCTGTGTGATGAGTGTTTATTACACCACTGATTTGATTTGCCGAAGCAAGGATTGACTTCAGTTGGATGCTATTACTGACACCAATAGTAACATTTCTCGTCTTGTAGATCGCTTGGAGGAAAATACGGCGGAGTCCTGCAAAGTCCAGCTGTGGCATGTTGATTTCGTGACTAATCCATATCGTTTTGAAGTTTCAGACCAGTCAAATTTGTTGAAAGTTTTTTGTTGTTGAATTCTTTGATAAAAATATGAATGATATGTTTTGTTGTTTTCTGTTGATTAATATAGAATTATTGTTTTGTTTCTATTTGTGTGTGTGTGTGTGTGTGTATGTGTGTGTGTGTGTGTGTGTGTGTGTGTATGTACATTCTTTGGACATATTTCTGTTGCAAGTTGTTAGTAACGACGTGATTGTTTGTATGCAGACAAGCGAGGAAGAAGTTCTGGAAGTGATGGAGCGAGTGTTGGTGAATAATAACTCTACACCAGTGACGAAGCACTACTGCATCACGGCCATCGTCAAGCTGAGCGCTCGCTTTAATCGCACTCAAACGTGAGTGCACACTTCATCTTCATCGTTTAATTCTTTTTCAGCGGTGTTCTTTTTTCTACTTTGCACCTAGTTTTTTGCCTTCGTTTGCTACTGCTTGTGCAAAATTTCGGGTCAGGCGTTCAAATTTTGATTGGCGCAATAAAAAAGTTATTCTAGCTACTCGTTAAACTGCCATGCTGTACTACTAATCTACGGTTGTGATTTGGAATTTGTTGAAATATATGTTAAAGATTTTTTTTAATATGACGAGTGGAGTTCAAATGTTTATTAACACTTTTTATTAGTTTGGTGGTGTACAAAAGATTGTGTTTGGGTGATTGTGTGATTACATTTTGTGTGCGTGTGTGTTGTGTGAGCAGGCAGATCAGAAGACTGATAAACCTCTACTCGACCAGTCTGAACGTAGAACTACAGCAACGCTCTATCGAATATTCAGCTCTCTTCAAGGCTCAAGATTCTATACGGTCAGCTTACATTAACAACTTCTGTGTGTTATAATTCCGTCGTAGTATGGAATTGTATTATTGAGATTCTGAAATGTCTATAGTTGCACACCCAGGAAGATGCAGTTGTGCACAATTGTACGGTTGCATGTTTTATCATGATCATCATCATCATGACAACATTTTGTTTGTCTGTAGGTAGGATTTCTTTTACATGCGCCTTTGGTGCCGGGCCTGCTGTCGCTGCCATTCCAAGGTGCATGTGTCATTTTTTATGCCGTTTTACTTCGAGATTGCTTTAATTTTTGTTCCTTCCTCTCAGTATTTTGCACGCTAACGTATTATCCTTTACCTGACTTTTGAAGAAACTTATTTTTGTGTGTTTTTTATACATTATATAAGATCGTTTAGCATTTAGTTGTAGACATTAACGGACTATTTCTTTGAGCTTAACATTGAGATGTGGTCTTGTATTTCTACAGGCTTGGTCTGCTGGAGCGTATGCCTATTCTGGAGAAAAGCAGTAGTGGCTTGGGTCTGGCTAATGGTGACTCGTTGACGGCTTCGGTAGAGAACGACCATTCTAATGCTAACGGCGTACAGCATAAGAAAACTGTTACTGCAGAGGTCAGTGTGGCGGCTATTGTTAGTTACTTTAGAGGCTGTTTACACTCGATAATGTCGACATTACGTGGGATTCATTGTATTCCATCGCTTTCTTGGCCAGACTTGTGATGAGATAGTTAGTATGAGTAAACGCATCCACCCCTAAGGATGTTGTTCATCAAGTCCAAAACTAAAGTTACACACTTTTGATTAGTTGTTGATGTGTTTGTGTATACTTTGCCACCACATCTCTTTCACATTTTGATGAAAGACGTTGATTACGTGTGACCCAGTCAAGGTATCCATAGCTGTGGTGATTGAGCTGTGAGTGACAGCGAGCTGTCATCAGAAAACGTATTTATTAACGTTAATGTAGTATAATAATAATAATCCATCATTTGTAACACGTCAGCTTCCCAGGAGAACACGGATTGGGAGGCGTGAGGAAAAACAGTTCGATGTAAACAAAAGAATAGTATGGATCATCATCATCGCTATGATTATATGAAGTAGATACTTTATCAGATTTTATCGATTTATTAAGTATTCGAAGTGACTGCGAAATATATGCTAAATTATAAACACTATATGTTAAGTTTGTGTGTATGTGTTCTGTTGTCACACAGAGTCAGAACATCTTGGATATTATAGGCGGAGACACGGGCGGCTCTATGCACCCGATCTCCATGCCGACGCCTGTGACATCATCAAGACCAGCCACTTCAAACAATGACATCCTGGATCTGCTAAGTGACCTCGACTTGTCAGCTCCTTCTCAATCTTCAGGTACACTCTGACAGTGTTGTTTTTTGTAAAATTATCTCTGTCGTTTGCAAAATTATCTCAAATGTAAGAATTGGATGAGATTGCATGCTGTTATTGGTCATTTATGAATTGTAGGCATGGCTAATTTGAGATTTATTGCCGTGTTTGTTGCTCTAGTTGCTTGTTTGGCTATGTGTGTCTGAGATGTTGTCTATTTTCTTCTCTGCAGGTCCTGTGTCTTCAGGTTTGGGAATATTCGATGGCTTGAATCCTGTTGCACCTGCAGCTGGAACCGGTTTCAATCCGGCAGGAACTGGTTTCAATCCGGCTGGAACTGGCTTCAGTGGATTCGGTGCAGACCCTCATTCTACTAATAACATTCACGGTGAGCAGGCAGGATTCTGCATTATCTGTGTGTTATGCTTTAGCAGTTGCTTTAGTTATGCATTTCAGGTTCTCACTGACTGGGAATTTCTCCTAGGAGGAATTTGCAACCCGTGGATGCGGAAGCTCATTGGAGAGAACGAAAGTGGTCAGATAACGTCGTCGACTCCTTTTTGATTGTTAATCCTGCAATCAGACCATCAGCATTTGTACACCCTCAATGTCGGTAGTCGCTGCTACCTCAGCAAGTCTTTTCTTACAAGATTGGAGCTGCCTGACTGTGTCTTGTATGAATGTGGTGAATCTCAAACTATGTGACATATCGTGAATTCTTGCCAATTAACCAGGATTCAAGGAGTTATTACAGAGCAGAATGAGCTGACTACGCTGCTGTTGAATGACTGACTTAATGTGGCACGAAGGAAAGCAACAACAGATTAAGAAATATCGACTAATTTTTCTCGTGAGAAACATGAATTTTCTATAAACTTTGTCGTTCATTTATAGACATTTATTATGGGAATGAACTGGGATGACTGTGCAAAAGTTGCTATTATATAATGTTTTCTTGCTGAATTGCTATATCAAGATTGTGAATAATTCCACTGTTAGACAGAGAAAACCAGCAGCTTTCAGATGGACATAGTAACTTTTCATGTTTTTTTAAGGGATATATTCAATTTATATTTTATTTGTTATTGACCGATGATGCATAATGTATGTTCAGATTCAGCGTCCACACTGACTGCGTTTGAGAAGAACGGCATAAAGATTATGTTCACAGCGGAGAGAAGCGTCGTCGACCAGTCATTGGTTACAATCACTCTAACTGCGTCCAATCAAAGCCTTGAAAACGTAGAAGATTTTGTGTTTCAGGCGGCTGTCCCGAAAGTAATTACTCATGTTTATTCAATTTATGCATACAGTTTGTTTCCGTTACTTTTTTATTTCATTTCAGTATTTATCAACTTAAATTGTTGCTTCAATGCCGTTTAGATTGTTCAGATACTTTTACATTGCTGCAAGTTATCGAGTTTTGTATAAAAGATCTGCCAAAGATTTTAAACTAATTTTTGTAAAATTAAAAGTAAAGTTCTAGACGAGCAAAAAAGTTTAACATGTCAGGAAGTTTCAATTGTCCTTCTGCCGCCAAACAACGACCATAAAATTGTGATAATTAAATTCAAAAAGGTCTTGAATGCACAGTTTTACACAATCATTTGGCCGTCGATCGACTCTATGCTATCTGCCATCTTTTCCAGGTGCAGTTGATCAAAATGGTAGTGATGTCTTTGCCCTGATATTCAGACTTACCTGACATTGTTTAGCAAAGGAGCATGTCTACATGGAAATGTTTACTGAATCGATGATGATGACAGTATTTTGAAAGTTTGGCATCTTCGTATTAAATTGTTCATTTCTTCGGTTTTGAATGAGTTCAATAATAGCCAATCAAATCTGTGTATTTTTATTAGGCATTCCAATAGCCTGTCAGATCTGTTCTATTGTTCATTAGGTATTCCAATAGCCAATCAAATCTGGTGTATTGTTTGTTAGACACTTCAATAGCCAATCATATCTGTTGTATTATGTATTAGGCATTCCAGCTTCAACTTCTGTCTCCATCAGGAGCAGCGCTACCGGCCAACAATGGCGGAACCATAACTCAACTCATTAAGATTAACAATCCTACAAAGGTTCGTTCATTATAACAATGACATTGCATGAGGTCACGAAATAAGAAGATTTGTTATTAATACGTAATTTTTTGAATATTGACTAAAATTTTAAACAATTTTTATCTCAAGCATCGGCAGTAGTCTCTAGTGTGTGTGGGGGATAGTCTATAGTAAACGTGTGGAGATTATTGATTCATCATCACATGTCATCTTCTAAAGGAGGGTTGACTACTGTGGATTTCCGTCTTTTTCTATCTTCAACTGTCCTCTTTACCGTCTCATATGTCGCTAGCCGTGTCTACCCTATGATATCATCTGTCCACGTTAATCTTGGTCTTCCTCTGGCTCTTTCACCACACACCTCCAAATATAATAGTGCATGTGTGCTATCGCTGGATCCTCTTAGACTTGGCACATAACCAGCAAATTCCAACTTTCTTGTTTTCATGCCCTTTAAGAAGTTCAAATTTGTTTAGATTACTGATTATGACCGGTAATCAGCAGCTGCTGAAGCCATCCTTTTTTCATTTTTTGTTATTACTTGTGTAATGTCGGCGTATAGTTGAATACTACGCATGGTTGGCTTCATTTATGTTACAATGATTGATAATTAGCGGCTGTCGATTTATTATAAATGCCAGCAGGGCTTAGTATCTTGACGAGATAGATGATTATAATGCGTCAGAGCAAGTTTTTTATATATCTCTGTCAAAATTGAGCTAAACTTATTTCAGAAAGGTCGCTTCTATCAATATCATCTATGTGATGACTGTCAGCATAAATACAAATATAAATAACCTCTGATATCTTATGCAAGTTCACTTGCTGCTATCCGACTGCTATCCTCTGCGTGTACAACTGCTGCCAGGACATGACACCATCTTTGGCCTTTAGGTATGGAACAGACGACTGACTGATGGCTTATGTGTGTTATGTTAACGACTGTGAACCGTTCACTACAGAATGTAAGTAGGATTTTCAAAGCGAAGCTAAGCACCAGCTGTAACTCTCTGTATTTTGTGTTGCTATAGCAACAGATACGTATGAGAATCAGAGTTAACTACACGTGTGGCGGTCGGCAGGTGCTGGAACAGGCCGACGTCAACAGCTTCTCTCCGTCTCTCTGGCAATAGCAACACGGCACGTCTCGTGTATACGGCACGCGTTCTCCTCCCTCTCCTCATTGTCTTCGTCTTCATCATCCGTGTGTACAGAGCCTGAACTCATGCCTTCGTAACGAGCGTCGCTACGGTAACCGTATAGTTACCGAGCGATGTTGCTCGTATAAGTTGCTTCATAGTCTGTGCGCGCTGAAGATATGCCAAACTTTTATCGGTCCCGTATGAGCTTAGAAAAACGATGATGTATGTTTCTCTCTCTCCAGCTGTTCATAATATTGCTCGCGCTGACTGTGGTCGATGATGTCCCTCGCGTTTAACGTTTGTGCTCGTTTCGGGCGTCGAGGGTCTGATGTTGCACGGTGTGTGCTCGCTGTGTCGATGAACGAACGTTGCACGGTGCGTGCAGTGCTCACTGTGTCGAGGGACAATCGTTGCACGGTGCGTGCAGTGCTCGCTGTGACGAGGGACGAACGGTGCACGGTACATGAAAGTTGTTTGAGTGACATTCTGATGCCACGGCAGATTGATATGTTGACCGAGCTGATTCATATTGTGTGAATTATGTTATATGCAATTAGATGTTTTAAATTTGTTCATTCGCTGCAAAGTGACGTATGACAGTTGTGTATATCAGTAGCTTGTCTCGAACTGCATGCCTCTATCTATGAGCTGTGCGTGTATTAGTGACGTGAAGATGAGCGCTTGACGGTGTTGTGTAGCAGTGGCATACGTACATGAAAGAGAGCTCTGATGCAAGCTTTGTATCATGCTCTGTTGATGAGTATGTATAACTGTGGCATAACTCCGTATCCAATATGTCTTAGCTGTGTCTCACATATGTCTTAGCTGTGTATCAGATACGTCTTAACTCGGTATCAGATACATCTTGACTTTGTATCGGATACATCTTAACACATCTTAACTCTGTATAAGATACATCTTGACTTTGTATCTGATACTTCTATGAGTTGCATGATACAACGATTGAAGTTACATTATATCATTCTGTAGATGTTGCAAAGCGTTGAACTCCTGCTGTACATACGCTGCACTTTGGCTGTGATTGCAATGAATTATTGGTTTGTGTATAAACATGGCAAGTAGATGAAGAAATATATAAAATGAAGAGGTGCAAACGAAGTGGATTATATATCGGGGGAGGGGTGCGCTTATATTGGGAACTAATGTATTAATTAACCTCTATTACAGGCGTTGGCCATGGCATGATTTTTGTATGTAATGATGATTTTAGCATGCGCAAGTTTATGCGAAAAAACAAGGTGATTGCTGTATTTCTGTCAGCTTCATGAGCTGATAGCTCATGACCAGATAGCTCATTGGTAGCATGCTCGCCTCGTAATTGTAAGATTGTGGGTTCGAATTCGCGCCGGGAGTGTTGTCTGGTAGCAAACTTGGGCAAGTTGTTCACGTCCCATTGCCTGTACGGGAAGGACCTTTGG
>JAQFYQ010001006.1:0-14470 GCA_034694885.1 Buchholzia appendiculata | reverse complement strand
TATATTTCTGAACTATTCTGAAAAAATCAGCTTTGTCTTATTTTTTTCCCTTTTTTATCTAATGCTCCTGGACTATAAACTGCCACCAAAATCATGCCGCGTGCCCTAGATTTCGATACGATTTACTGTAGTCTACTAAAATGTAGGCCTACTGTATTGGGCTTAATGAATTGCAGTGGCAGTCTGAGTCTCGTTGATTGGAATGCTTTCCCACTAATTATTATTTTATATTTGAATGAATACACTATTGTACAAACAGATTACAACAACTATGCTACTGCTAAGTGCTAAGTAAAAATGCTTTCAATATAAAGAAGGTGCACTGTGCATTCGTTTAAATTCTTTCGTTGCTCAAACGCGGCGAAAACGTTCAAAACGCAACTGAGTGGCAAGTGCATCGATAACATATTTTCGATCTACATGAGCTATTATGTGTACGATATATATCAGCGGTAACTATTATTATCAGTTTATCACAGACTCGAAGTTGCAAATAATTTCATGATGATTTCTTAATTATTCACAAGTTTTGTATTGTTATATTTTAGAGTAGTTGTCGAACAAACGGACTCTTCTGCTAATGTATGCATGGTTCAAGAACGGAGTGAATCTATTGTTAGGCAATGATTCTTTCTACAACTCGTCACTCAAGACGAGTCTGGCAAGTTGGCAACTGTACAGTATTTTGCTAACGAATATGGACGGGAAAATAAACGTCTGTTTAAACAGTAGCCTAATGCATCAAAACGGCATGTCAATCTGAGAGAAAGCCTTTATTAAATAATTCCAAACAAATGAATCTCCTCTAACTGCAAAATTGGACGATAATAGTTTTTCAAAAAGCAATCAGCTGGGATGATGAACAGTCAGGACGAAAATGGCCACACAGCTTTGCATTTGGCAGCTCTCAAAGGTGAAATTCATGATGTGAAGATGTTATTGGAGAAAGGAGCCGATCCGAATATCAGAGATAATGAGAACCGCACGGCTCTGCATACAGTGCTGATGTGCCGACGACTTTATACTTGCAAATCTTTGCTGTTGGCTTCCATCGTTACTTGCAGTAACTTGAAGGATCTCTATCTACCAACATCTCGACAATGTTATATATTGGATGCGCTGCTGAGAGGCGGCTCAGACGTTAATCAGACTACATGCAAAACTGTCAAATCAATAATATGCCAACGGAAATGTGAAACGATCAAAGAGAATGAAACTCCTCTAATGCTGGCTCTGAGAAGCGGTCAATTGGACGCAGTTCAGGTACTGCTCAATCACGGTGCTACCATAGAAGACCGAAACTGCGAAGATTTGGCCGACTGCGAAACTTCCATGTTTAATAGCGGCATCATACTAAGGGAGTGTTCGATATCAAGGCAGCCGGATACATCGTGGACTCAAAACGAACGAATGGTAAACAGTGCCGTGGAAACCGAATTTGACTTTAGAGTTCGTGTTGCCGATATTATACTCCATTCTGTTTATTCTGACGGAACATTCCAACGTTTTGACAATGATCTCACTATACTATCAGTTCATGATTCTAACTGTCAGAAACTAAGGATATGGTCGCGTTATATCTCAGATAGGATTGATCACGCAGAAAGCAATCAGCTGCTAGCATTTAATTCAACAAATTCTTTCGATGTAGAAGAGCATCTACAAAATAGAATTGTAGCATTTATATCTGAAAATGATCACGCTGTTTGTTCTTGGCTTAATAAGCTGAATGCGTACAATTCTGTTAATTGGAGGTTGTTTAAAGACTGCAAAGGCAACAAGGCAATTACTTATGTAAAGAGTTACAACTGCGAACCTAGCAGTCGTCGTGGATTGTACGAACACTTCGCTCATATTTGCTGTATTAACACAAGCAATGAAATGTCGCACTTTTATTTTAGAATTCAAAAGATGTCTGATATTGATATGACATATCTAAAAGGAGATTCACCTGCGTCGTCCACAATGTGTACTGCTATGCAATTTTCAGTTAACTTGTATTTAGCTGATGTAGTAGAAATGTTGTTAAGAAGCGGATCGGACATAATGGCGTCTGACTATGCAGGAAAGAGCGCTTTTCACTACCTGGGAGAATGTGCTGATAACCTACTAAAGTCAGATAGGCTATCAGACAGCGGTAATGTCCACTGGCTACTGGTTCAAGATAATATTTATTCCTATCTTTCACAAAATAGTCGATTAATAGTGAATTTGATGATTAAACACGGCCTCAACATAAATTCGCTAGATTTCGAAAGTAATGGCCTTATCAACTGCGTATTGTCAAGGAAGAGCAGGAAGAAATTGGCGTACGGCGTAGATCGAAACGTTTTGAATACAATTTGCGGAGAATATAAGGCCAATTGTGGAAATATTAATTTGCAAAATAAATACGGACAGACTGCTCTGCATATTGCTGTAAACAATAAGCACGGACCTCTGGTACAAGATATATTACATCATGGCGTAGATTCTTCTATTTGCGACCTTAAGCTGGCTACTCCGACTGACTGCATTAAATGTGCGTCATGCATGAAAGCCTTGGATGAACAATCCTTGTCATGCGTAGGTCTAAACGCAAAATTATCTATTTCACAAGAAATGGAAAATGACTTAACTCGAGCTATGCACAGCGATGTTCATGAAAGTAACATTAATCCGGATAGCTACATGGAATATGCAGTCGATCACTGGCCAAATCCACCAGGCCGGGGACCCAGGTGCATTGGCCTAATACATGGGCTGCACAATCAGGACCTTGCATCAAAGTCTGCCGTACACTTGGCGCATACAGATAATTGTTCAATAATACGAGACTCTCGAGGTCGAAGTATATTTCATTACGTCGCCATGGATATAATTCCGGAATGTAATTTTTATGACGAAAGACTAACAGACATCCACGATAAACTGTTGAACTGCACTGATGATGAAGGAAGGACCCCTTTTCATTATTCTGCTGCTTACGGGAAGCTCGCACTTAGAGATCAACGCATAAAGAGTATAGCCACCCGTGATGTGTGTGACAGGCATGGAAGGATTCCATTGCACTATCTTGCCATGAATATCGTAGACTCATTGATGCATTGTTTTAAACTTGCTCATGACCGAAGAATTCAGCTAATTGACGAGATTTCTGGTCCGTTCAGGGCTTATGCTCTTGAGCGTTTATCAGTGCACGATGCCAATGACAATGCAGAAGGTACACGAGAACGGGACATAGATATTTTGTCGAAGTGCCTCAGTAATATTGAACGATTTCGCAATGACTACAAATTGCTGGAACATCTGAAACAAACATTGCACAGAAAGGTCGATGAAAGGAAAGTATCGACTGGCTTATCAAAGCATTTTTCCAGCGATACGGGCAGAAAATGTTATGAAGAAATTGTGCACGAATTGCATGATCTAATATCAACTCCTGTGTATACACGTGAATGTAGCTGGTCTAACACGGTACTTGTGAATCTCGAGAACTTTATGGGGCAGATAGTTGAAGCTATGAGTCGTACCGATCCTCGATTCGAAGCTAGCTTTGCTGTAGTTGGTAGCTCTTATGAGAAAGCTAAAATAGGTTTGGCTGACGAATTCGATATTAACATCGTGCTTATGAAAATCTCTAATATTTGTGAAGTATTCACTTCTCCATCGTGTCCGCCAGGATTTGTTCATTTAAAACGCAGATCTGCTCTCATGAATAGTTTCAATGAATACGAGGAATTTTTCGACAAAGACGGTATCTTATTGACAAAAGAACTCAAAAGAATGTTTGATAAATTACTATTAGAATGCTTAATGCGATCTGATACATGGACAGGAGAGAATTTCTTTGACCTCCCGATGACAGAGGAGTTGCGCTTGCATTCAACGAATCCTGATAAATGTTACACAAATATAAGACTCGCTGTAAGCACTCTGATGCTAACAATATCAGTAGACATTGTCCCCACTTTGCATATCAACGGATTTTGGGCCGAAGATGCAATTCAAGATGTATCCGAAGATTTGAAATCTAATGGCTGCCATCTCGTATTTGACCAGCCGCATAAACTCTATCCATGGATCCCCGTATCTGTTCCATATGCCCGTATTTCCTTTGCCCCTGCAGAAAGCTTGATAATGCGCAATTGTCCTTGTCCTGCTAAAGAAGCTTATATGACTGGGAAGTATGTCAATTTGGTTGAAAGCTTAGTTGCTTCAGTCAAAACTGACCCGTTCTTTCTCAGTTCGACGCACACTCTCAAGACTGCCGTACTGCACGGCTTGGCTTCAAATGCAAGGAGCAAGCTCAAACGAATGGCTGACATCACAGATGATAAGCAAAGCAGCGTATCGAAATATGACATCAATCGGTGGCTACACCGCATATATCATAACCTAACGATGTTTAATATCGTTGACTATATGCCGTCGTACTTTTTGCCCAGCTTCTGCCGACCTGTTTCAGAAGGCAAAATGTTGCGCCATAACCTCGTTCAATTAACAAATTTGGCTCTTTCAACGAGAATTAGAGTCGCGAAGCACATTGCAAGATACATTGAACATTTGGATGGGTACGATCTGTTAGTCATTATGGTTGAAAATAAAAATCCTCAACATCTATTTATAGTGAGTGCGTGCAAGAATAAATCGACAGTTTGCGATGACATCATTACTGGCCACGAGAATCCATTGTTTGAATACGTCAACTGTTCACGGTTGATGTATTCTGCCTTAGATCTCACATTGATTAACAATTTCATAAAAATCACTCCGATTGAAATACATATGGAGTCTTGAGCGCAGATGACCAACGCGCGTATTATGAAATAAAACCACAAAAAGATCAAAGTAACTTCCAGCTTTGAATTTGAAATAATTCCTTGCTACCGGTACTGAAGTATAATGTATTAGTGAAATATATGCCGCTTTTTAACGAGCCGAGGTTCTGTGCAAACGGCGGCTTGCCTATAAACACCGTCAGACGCTGATTAATGAAACGGATGGGACCTGGCGGCAGCATTAAGGTTGTATTAAGGTTGAACGTTGTTTCTATGCTGCACAGGTGATGCTCGTTGCACTTGTCGTGCAGCCCTAGCGCTGGTTGTTATCATCGGAAAGGACGACTCAATTATATTATCTGGCGGGGATTACAGCGAGCTGAGATCCCGTTAGGTCATCGTCTCGCTCGCTATTCTCACCGCTGATGCCAGAAAGAGACGCCTATGCCATTTTGTTGAAGTCGAATTGTTTAGTTTAACTAAGTTTATTCAGTACTACAATATCTGGACTGAGCTCTGTAGAATGACATTTGTGGTAATACTAATTGAAACCTGACCAAATCGGTCGACGTACTGTAGGTGCAAATCGTTATTATAGATCTTTATTGTAGGCACAAATCTCTATTACAGGTGTAAGTTTGTAGGTTGCTTACACTGGACCCACTTCCTTATGTGTAGACCTACGAAGACAATTGTGGGTTCAGAATTAATTAAATAATTAACACGCCTAATGGCAGAAAGAACTCTTCTAACATTTCTGGACAGATTGTTTATTTTAATGGATCTCATGGCACGTCACTATTTTAAAAATAGTTTGGGAACAAATAAACATGTGTTCATTGAAATTATGTTTCGGCTGCCTAAATTGGAATAAATTAGCCAATAGCTTAGCCGTAGACCATTATTTAAAGCAGATAGTGTATTTTCTCAAAATTATCATTATCAAGTTTTTAATTTCCATAAAACACGAGTACAAAATAAATAAAATACATACTATATAAAATATGCACACGTAATAAAATAATTACCTGCAAAAATATCACAATATAAATTTATATTTACAAATATAAATCGATAAATATCCCTACATTATTGTATAATAAAAGAGTATTCACTTCCCTACATTGAGAATTATATCATTATGACTACAAAAACAGATTAACTTCAAAAAGCTCGAATAAGCTCAACAATTACTACATGCTGCAAAACGACTAGATAATCTACTGTATAAAGACACTCGATACATCTTGCTAAGACAGTGAAATGTGATCTTGCACTGCTGCAAATTACTGTTCAGGCAACATGCTTTCTGATGCAGTAGTCGATAAGATTCAACAAAGTCTATGATGGCTGCACTCGTATATTAATTGGAGACTGTGCAAGATCATTTCAACATAAACCTTGTTCCAGATTTTTGCGCTGAGAGCAATTACGACAAAATTTAATTTCATACGTATGTATGTATTAATGTATGTATGTATGCATGCATGTATGTACAATTGTACATGCATGCTTGTATATATGTATACATCATTTCCTTTACATAACTGCATCACTGGCATCCCAAGCACATGACACTATTATAGAGATTCTATGCAGGGATGACCCGATGGCTCATTGGTAGCGTGCTCGCCTCACAATCGTAAGATTGCAGGTTCGAATCCGCGCCGGAAGTTATGCGTAGTAATACGTAAGACAAATAACCATCGCCAGGACATGTCTTCGGACAAAGCACTATCGTCATCATCATCATGCAGGCTCCACAGTACAAGAGATAGCAGAACTCTTGCTTACAAAGCTGCTGCCTGCAAGAAGACACACAACTCGCTTGAATGTTTACTAGGTAGGTTTGGAGGTTTCACTAGGCAGAGTTCGGGCTGAGCCTTGGACAGCCAAGGAATGAGCGGACGATACTCGTCACAGTGCAGTTCAGAGGCATCAAGATCTAACGTTCATCTTGAACATACAGGTCGCTGAACAACAGTGAAACATACAAAACAGATTTCCTTACATATTTTCAAAGGGATACTTTCCAGTGTTCATACGATAATTAAAACAGTGCATCCACTTGTCAAAAATATTTCATGTCGAAAGTGTGATAGTTCAGATATAATGTTAATCTCGGCTTATCATTGAAAATATGTAAATCATTGCCACATCGAAATCAAATACTTATGAAGCTATAATTTAATTAGCCACAGCAGAACGCATTTAAATTAGACAATATGCCAGAAAGCTTGCACCATAAGCCATAATTACGCAAATGCGTGGAAGCACTGGGGATAACGGCAATAGTGTCGTCACATATGGCGGCGGCTGCATGAGCAACAATATGCCACATCATTTTCATAATCATTTTCATCATCATTATCATCACCAGTTTACAATCTACTATTCCCTGTCGTAAGATGTCTGCGCTGAGCACAAAGACTTTGACCAATGACCCTGTTCACTGTGTTCTGGGCTCATTATGACCGAATATTTACGATCGCATGCCCTTGAAGACGCCAAACCAGAAATTGGGTGATATCCGTTCTTTACAGAAAAAACATTATTGTGCTCTCTGAATTCGTAGTGGTGGCAAGCACAGAAGAAACTCCACCACACTGAAAGAAGCAGAGACACTGAACAAAAATCAGATGGGTGTATAGTCCACACTCAATGCCACAGCCCTGATTAGACCAACATCTTTACTTCTGATCAAAAGCACAACTATCTTTCACAAATATCAAAAATGACAGGACTGTTGCAACTGCCAACATGACTGACTGTAAACTGTCGTCCTTGCAACACTTCCAGTGACACAATAGTTATTCTGTATTCTGGGCAAGCATGCCCTACTCCAAATTTAGTGTTAGATTCAAAGTTTGAGAATTATAAATTATTGAATTAACTTACTGAAGTTAAAAATGCCTACAGTTCTAATGATAGCCAAGCAATTGTAATATACATCAATGTAAACATATACTCCTATACACCAGCAGCAATGCCAAACGCTATATCTGACGACTCACGGTATTGGGTGTCCATCCCAAAGTACAAGCTGAACTCTCGCTCTTTGTCCATCTTCTTGAAACAAGAACTCGCCATGTCGCCGAAATCCCGAGTTATGCGCCTGCAGCCTATAAGGCTGAGCTTTCTCAACACGGGGCAGTTATCCAACAACGGAATGACACCTAGGATAAAATGTCAACAACAAATCACATGCACACCTTCTAGATACAGTATTTATAAACTAAAAGAAATTATTTGTCACCAAATACTTTTTTCCAGCTGCATATGCAAAAATGGGCTACAAAGGCACTCGGCAAAATCCTGGTGGGGAGGCACTGACATCTGCTACCTGGGCACGTGCCCCATTGTGCCCCAGTCCTGGCTCCGAGCCCGACTGTTCTAAGAAACATGTTTTTTTAGCATTCGTAGAAGAGCCGAAATGTATAAACTTTAGCTTAAAGAGTGTAGGTTAAGATGACAAACCTTTATCGCCGATTGAGCAATGATTAGCCGTGAATTCTTGCAAGTTTTTTGTATGGGTAGCGAGAGCTTGCATTCCCACGTTAGTGACCTAATAACAAACCAACAGCACAAAAACAATTATCCGAAGCAAAATTATTCCAATACTCAAGTTATGTATTACAAAGATTAAGCTATAATGGCTTTTGTCGACAAACAAATTATCACAGTTTTAAATCTTTTGAAATCCACTCTTTCAATTCAGCTGCTTAGAACATTACTAATTTCTATCATCGATTCGTTTAATGTATTGGTTTCTATACTAGAGTAAGACGTCACCAATATTGTTTTTAAATATATTTAGTTATTATATATAATATTGCCTGTATTTTATTTATGCGTACGTATGATCTCTCTGCTTTATGCGAATTAAGCGCATCATATTTTCCCCATCAGAAAGGAGATTTCGAAAAGAATACAGGAGTTGATCACAACTTACATGATTAATGCGCTTCATACTGTCACATAAGATTAAACTGATTTAATTTGAGTCGTCATATGACTTACCAAACGTTTATCATTCAAGATTGACATTGCCCACAATTATCACCAGTACCAACTAACGAGATATGAAAGGAACCTAAATATTCCCCAAACATGTCAGGAGGAAATGTTGAATGACCAGCACACTCATGGTGAGTAAACTACCGAGCACTATGCATGGGTAGCACGCATGATTAGGAGCTATTTTTCCTGCACATCAGAAAAATTGAGATCATCGTTTCTCCCACCGCGCTCGTCAGCAGTTACTTTACCATCCACTATAAAATTTCTGAGCCCTCAAATTCAAACGTCCAGCGCCGCCTATGAGTATATGCATAATGACGTTTTCAGTGAAGCAAAGTTTTAGAGCCGGACCCCCCTTCCTGACGGCACCAATCAGACTGCTCGAATTGCCGAACACACGGAGGAATATGCCGAGTCTATTGTAAAGCCCGACACAATTGGCTACAGTCTAAAGCTATAGCAGCAGTAAAATAGTTAGTGAAATTTTATCGATTCCAAACTAAACTAAAGTTCTGTTCACCAACAATTTCACGTCTTTTTGAGCACGTGTTGGAACACTGTTAGTCTGTTGCAACTCCCTGTTAAGTCACTGGGAATATACTTAAAAATAACAGAATAGTATCTCACACGTTCATGATAACTAATATCCAGTACTGCTAGGTGTTGACAATTCATTGCTAGACTCGACATCGCAGCGTCAGTGATACCATAACTGCCACCACGTTTTACTCGGCCACCGCCCCGCACTATAGTGAGCTCTCTACAAGCAAAATACAATCATAAACAATTCCTTCAATCTAAATCCATTGTTATTTGATGTAACTCAGTAGTTTTTGATTTTCCAACGTTTTCCTTCCTTATTTTCATTTATTTTCATCCCATCACGAATTGCTGCACACAAAAATAACAGTTCACAAAATGTTGATAAGATGGCTTCCAGTAGAAATAGCGATAATAAAATAGCTATCATAAAATAGCGATCATAAAATAGCAAATCACCATATAGCAATCGTAAAAACCGTGATCATAATAAAATAATAAGACTCACAATCAGTTATTTATTATATAGTTTTTATGATTTATCTACACATTTGATTCAAAATAAACTGTCATAAATGCATTGACTGTGTAATGTAGTACAAGGTTATAACTCTAATGTACCTGATTAAAATAATGTTTTTATGACAAAGAAACAATATAGCCTACATTTTTGTTAACATGTAGTTAGGCCTCTGTCAATAAATTATAAAAAATTTGACCTCTCCTGCGATACACATGATGTTATAACTAGGCTACATGAGCTTAATATAATTAAGCTACGGTACCTGAGTTGTGGGCAACTTTAGCTGATGGCCTGGATGAACTGATCGTTCACTGCCCCATGATCGGTCATTGTCAAACTTGTCAGGCACTGAAGACTTGTCAGGGCCATCAAACCATCTCCATATTCTACAATAAAATGTTCAGTGTCATCAAACTCACAATAATAAAATTAAAATAAAAACAACATTACCAAACCATTCAAAAATCATCAAACAAATTATGTCATCTTCTTATTCAATTCGCCAATCATCTTCATTACGAAGGTGATTGGTGATGATGTTCATATCAATTAAAATCAAAAAGGACCCTCCAAATAGTGTTGGCTCTAATTAAGATAGATCAAATGTCAGTATAACATTGTTTTGTCAGTGTTGATTACTCCTAATCAACACACCGTGATCTGAATGTGAACCATGAAATGTTGATTCTGAACAAGTTTCAAACAATTAATTTAAATGTTAAATTAGTTTAACATGATCTTATCAAGTTGTCTAGCGGATGGCTAAGCATGTACTGACCGGGTAGATAGAAACCGTCGGAAACCAGCTTCTCCAGGCTCAAACACTAGATAAAGCAAATTTATCATAATAGATTTAATTAGAATACAAGACAGAAAACGTCATCGTAATTATTATCATCATCACCATTTATAGTCTACTATTCGCTTTTGCAAGATTTCTACGCTGAGCACAGGTATAGACTTAAATAATGACCTGAGGGCTCGTTATGGCTGGATTTAAAACCCGTGTAAATAAACACAGAAATAAATTCCAATAAAAATAAATAAAAATTCCTTACATTAAAGAATCAATAGTGTGAAATGGGTTTATTAATCATCAATATTGATCAATCAAATAACAAATGGACAAAATCATTAGTTCAAATCACTTTATCAAATCATTAGATCACATCACCCGGAACTCTCGGCGTTGACACACATTGCTTTTGATGCATAAATGATTTGCTAAATAATTAATTTTGTGCTTAACGATTCATTTTTAAAAACTCCTATCCGATTCGTATATCAATCATCATTATTATTTATTACATAGATTGAAATTGTCCGTTATTACTAGGGCTAATTACAGTCGGTTGGTCGCAAACAAAATGTTTTCCTCCGTAATGGAGAGAATGAGAGAATCGTTGACAATCGTTCTATGTGAGATTTAAACAAAAAGCCTCCTCCTCCTCAAACAGCTGTAAGAATATTTTTTGCGCATTCAATGAATATTTATGACACTTTGCCCTTCTTCAACATTTTCCTGATCAACCGAATGGATAAAACGATTATAATCAGATATCCAACTGGAAATGAGATCACAGCTCACCATCCCAACCGTTACCAAATTCAAAACTGTTCATCTAGTATTGTTACCTTGGCGACAGTAAAGAAAGAAGTTTCCGTGAGTGTACGGCAATCACTGATGTCAAGGCTTCGCAGCAATGGACAACATTCTTGTATATACATCACTGCCTCGTCTGTCAGCTGTAAACAAACGATATCATTTAGCACTTGCTACTCGCATTATTTCTGTGAAATATATTTCCAAACTTTGTCGTAATGTCCATCTCCGTAAGTGATAAAATATTATTTGATCATATATACCACAGAAACAAATCACACTCATGATTATTACATGACACTACCTACGCATTACATATATGTATTCTCAGTGTTACGAAGCTTCATTACAATATACTCAAATTTTCAATAGACTCATATCAGAATTCGCTCTTCTACATTCAATTCTCATTCATTATTATTCACAGCACGCACTAACTACAGAATTATCAGCGTCATGAGTGGCATCACACCGTAAAATATTTGCTTCATTAAATGAAATGCTGAATCACGCATGCCTGATCATGATCAACAATTGTAATGTGCTCTCTATCTCATCTGCTCTCTTTCATGTCCATTCCTTGCAGACTAGAAGAATTTAACTCAAATAATGATGTTATGTATTACGATCAACAACACATATGAAGAATATAAATCTGCTCAATATTGCTATTCGAGCGAAAATGATCGAGACTAAAATTTTCTTAAGAATACTTTCAATAAATCCAAGATTACCAAGCTTGCATCTAGTTCACTCTCTATTAAACGAGTGACAGTACATAAACGTGCGATAAGCATAAGAGTGATGAATTGTTACATTCTCTGCATTTGAAAGCTAAATGCTTTGTAAGAGAGATTGGAGTTTCAATTTCATACATGGAGAAATTATGCGTAAATCAAGAATTTGAGTCGAGTTGCCTGTAATTCATCATTGTCCTGAAAGTCACGCCTGACATTTACAACGCGATTGCCATGGGAGCTATTGCATGAAGACGATTTAGTACTGATTGCTGAAAACGAAGCTAACCTGAAAAAAACGATTACTTAAAGTGGAAGCAGGGTTTGGAAGAGAAAGAGTTGAAGTTCAATATTAGCAAAACAAACGTTATGAGATGAGAGGCTGATGCAGGCCAGGCCGAGGATTCTCGTAAATGGGCATGCCGGGTATGTAACAAGGAAAATTTTGCTACTTGGGTGACACAATCAGTACTGGGGTGCACAGTGCAGAACAGGCAGAGAGAATATGAGTGCGATGTGCTTGTTCTAAGTTCAGAGAACTTGTTCTCATCAACATCATAATTATACAACAATTACAGTACAGCACAGAGCCAGCGATATATACCTTATCACACTTCTCAAAATTCAGATCAGTGATATTCTTCCCGATAGGACTTATGCTCTGCAACAAAACAAATTAATCTCAAATTATAATAGAATCGATTCAAATTACAACAAATTACAGATGCTGACATGAAATACAATGGAGAATTAAATAGCATTTGATGATGGAAAAGGTTCTAATGTCTCAATAAAAAGTCATGTCATCTATACGCAGAAGAAATTAACTAATTTGTCCATTTGAAGAGTCTTTACCATAGTGATGCAGATCGTAGAATAAGTATTGAGAGAAGTAGATCAGAATAGGATTTACCAATCAGTCACAAAAGTGGAGATCAGATAGGATATAAAAAACAACCACTCAAGAAAATAAAATAAACCAAATTAGTCCTTATCATTATACCTTGTCTATCTGGGAAAATGCAGCGCCTGTAAACTTATCACAGCGGCTTAGGTCGAGTGTTTGCAGAGATGGGCAACGCTCCAACACGCATTTCACTGCATCGTCTGTTATCTACAACATTCGCAACAACAATTACCAGTGAAATGTATAAAATGTTTACTTTACACAGTTTACTCTACACAATAACATGCACAATAATTGAATACATTGTTATAAAACAATTTTCATCCAGGTTGGACTTAAGTTGTATAAAATTTGAATGTTAAAACGAGAAGGACTATAACTAAACGTGATCATGTATATTTACGTTACAACAGAATCGCTTGCTCAGCGAGCAATCATGAGGTTGCTTTTGTTATGAAAGGCATAATTTATTCCTTCAATTATAATCTAAAGAGGTACCTTATGCACAAACATCGTCAACTGCACAAAAAATCTACTTTATGAAAATTAATGTTAAAGAATGTTAAGAGTCGGAGACACCTACCCCTTCACAACTTTCCAAAAGGAGCGCAGTCACGTGCTCGCCTAATGTACTGAAACACTAACAACAACACAGGGAAAGTTATGACCCAATTAACTTATGCCAAAACATGACATTAAAATACTGTGGACACAAACAAATAACTTCAACACAAAGTTAACATGCATCCAAGAATCTCATTGACATATTCAGTCAAATTGTTCGTAACATAAATATGTCAAATTGTTTTGTTCATATATTTGTTAATTGTACTAATGAAGTATAGCATCCTTAGAGATCATAACAACAATGCTTAGCGGTTTCAGGCTATACAATTAACCCACCACATTCCTCCATGCCGCTCGACAACGCTAGCCTTGAGACCGCTGGCGTTAGGAAGGAAATCCGGTTGTAAAACTTCACTCAAGTAAAAATGTATATATATAAGCTTTACTCGTCAAATAGGACAGAGCACAATATAAAATACAGTGCAAACAAATATAAAGAAAATTAAGGTTATAAAACTACATGCAACACTACAATGCCTGCACCACTAGGTGACCAGCACACAAACACAAAACTTCTTGATTCCAAGTTCATAGACATATTCATCAAGATCTACAAAGCACAAAACTCAGCTTTGAAGTATAAACTGCTCAAAGTAATTCCATACTTTCTCTTAATGCATGCAATGGAGTCACGATCATCAATAAACAATTTTGCTTTTAGCGTATTGTAATCTGACAAATCGCTGTTGTCCAATTCGAACTTTGCATTCAGACAGTCATGCGTAATCAACGTTCTTAAAAATATCAAGCGGT
>JAQFYQ010001005.1:0-14478 GCA_034694885.1 Buchholzia appendiculata | reverse complement strand
TTTTATTTCAAACAAATTAGGCGATTTGTAAATTCGTCTTTACTGTACAGAGTTTATCATTGAGAATTTATTGCTGGACGTCTGTACTAAAAGACGAACACATGACATCGTTCTGATGTTTTTATGAAGATGCATTCTGTAAATCAAAGCGGTTTGAAAGCAGCCTACATGTTGTAATCACGTCACTAATCCACGAGCTTGCTTGTTGTCTAGGTGCGTCTAAGGTAATTATTAAGACTGAACTAGATTGTTCTAGCAATTAACCCTGTCGTTGAAACTGAATCTCCGATAATTACATTAGACCCGTATTAACAGTTCCCTGAAATTGTTTCTCCTGAAACAACGAAAAATGAATGTTAAACTGTTTGAACAATCTCTCTTCCTAGTCAGTCAGTCAGTCCGTTGGTTTGTCTGTCTGTCTGCCTGTCTATCTGTCTGTCTGTCTTTCTGTCTGTCTGTCTGTCTTTTTGTAGAAAAAATAAACAATACGATCGATGAATCTTAACCATTTGAAACCAAAAGAGAACATATTCTCGCGAACTATGATCTGTTCTTTATGTTTGCGCTCGTACATCAAGCCATCATGATTGCATACAAATCAAACAATTAAGCTGATTTAATGCCACCGTCGTTATTTCATAACTCGGTTGTTTATGAGTATTTAAGTTGCATAAAGAGCACGACTTACTAGCTCCCGCGCGTAATGTGGAAACTGCAGGTAGTTGTGTGACTTCAAAGTCTTGTATGACAGCAGTTTTTAACAGTAGTCTACTATTATGCACACATTGCATAATATAGTTATACATTTGTACACCCTTTGTATACAGTTATACATGTGTACACCCATTGTATACAGCTATGTATTTGTACACTCATTGTATACTACAGTTGTACATTTGTGCACGCAACGCATAATGTTGTTATACATTTGTAGCTTACACACATTGTATACTAGGTATAAATTTGTACACAGATTTTATGCTGCATGTATACATTTGTACACACATTATACACAGTTCATAGAATACAGCGTGTGCTCAAATATATCAGTATAAGTCTTAAATGTTTTAGTGTACGTCTTAGAAGACAAGTTAACGACAATAAAGACATAAAAGATTAGCAGTAAAATGTGAATGCGCTGAATTAAATTTAGAGAATTTGAATAATAACTAAACGCCCTGTTTCTTTCCGCTTGCTTAACTTTCTTGTCGATTATAATCAATTCTTCGTTATTTAATTTCATATTCTACTCGAATCTCGCGCGTACCTTTTTTCCAGGAATTTTTCTAGGCATTCATTTTCCTACACGTGCATTTATCTTCAGACACTTCCATCCCCTTCTAAACATGTATCACTCTCCATAGTTTTGCATTCCTCTTTAATAAACATGCCTCCATCTTCCTACTGGTGTATTTTCCTTCCTACAATTGCCTTCGTCTTCATACACTTGCATTTCTCTTCCTACACGTTCATTACTCTTGATGTACGTGCATTCCCCTTCATATGCATGCATTCCTCTTCATACACTTGCATTCCTCTTCTTACACGTGCGCTCCTCTTCCATGCACTTGCATTCCTCTTCATACACGTGCATTCCTCTTCTTACACGTGCGCTCCTCTTCATGTACATGCATTCCTCTTCATACACTTGCATTCCTCTTCATACACGTACATTCCTCTTCTTACACGTGCGCTCCTCTTCCAACCTCATGCGTTCCTCTTCCAACATGACGTCACACGCAATCCATTCCTGCTCTTCATACGCATATCTCTCCATACACTCTTCATACATGACGTCACAGATTTCTCACTTCCTAAACGCGTCACACACGTATGCATTCCTTACCCATCACATTCATTCCTCTTCCGAAAGAGTATCTTCCAACACATGCCAATTATTCCTCTTTCAAAACTATAGAATTGGGATATTTGAATAGATAAAGGTTTGTTTATTTTGCATGTACGTTAAACATTTTCTTCCGTTTTGCACTTCGATCCAGGTATCGACAATGCATCAGAGCGAGACACGGATAAGCTCGAAACCGAAGGTGGCAAACTCGATGAAGATGCGGCAAGAAACATCAAGCACACGTCACATGACGTTCCAGAACATTCTCTTCACAGCGAAACAGATGCACAGCGTGAGATTAAGCACAGAGATGAGTTAGAACGTATCGCTGAGAATTCTCCGGCGGGAGAGGGATCAAACCATGACACGAACAGAGAACACAAGAATGAGGAGAAGGATGAAACGGGACATTCAGTTGAATCAGAGCATGAGGAAAAAATGCATAGTGAAAGTGAAACTGAGTACAAGATAGAAATGGAACAGAAAGGTGAAACGGAACATGAAGAACGAGCAGAACAAGAAGGTGAAGCGGAACACAGAGAAGAAGAAGAAGTAAAGAAACAGGATGCTCAGGGCGAGCACGAACAAGAAACACATCATGAACCTGAAACTGAGCATAAGTACAAATCAGAACATGAAACTGAAACGGAACAAAGAGGAGATATAAAAGGGGAAGTGGAAACGGAGCGTAGTCATAAAACAGACAATGAAGGAAAAGAGACGAATGGAGAAGAAAAGGAAGAAGAAGATAACTTTGAGAATAAGGAAGAGAGAAATCATGAAGATCACGTGCATCACAGGGTAGGGACAGAACATGGAGCGGAACATAAACCTGAAAGTGATCACAAAGGTGAGGCCGGACATAAGGGAGAAACAGAACATGAAGCAGAAACGAAACATGAAGAAAAAACAGAGCATGAAATAGAAGCGAAACATGAGGCAGAAACAGAGCATGAAGTAGAAACGAAACATGAAGCAGAAATAGAGCATGAAATAGAAACGAAACATGAAACAGAAACAGAGCATGAAATAGAAACGAAACATGAAACAGAAACAGAGCATGAAATAGAAACGAAACATAAAGAAGAAACAGAGCATGAAACAGAAACGAAACATGACGCAGAAATAGAGCATGAAATAGAAACGAAACATGAAACAGAAACAGAGCATGAAATAGAAACGAAACATGAGGAAGAAACAGAGCATGAAATAGAAGCGAAACATGAGGAAGAAACAGAGCATGAAATAGAAACGAAACTTGAAACAGAAACAGAGCATGAAACAGAAACGAAACATGAAGAAGAAACAGAGCATGAAACAGAAACAAAACATGAAGCGGAAACAGAGCATGAAACAGAAACGAAACATGAACAAGAAACAGAGCATGGTTTGGAAGCGAAACATGAAGAAGAAACAGATCATGATTTGGAAGCGAAACACATTGGCGACACAGAAAGCGAAGTTGACAAGGAACATATGATAGAAATAAATCACGATGATACACACGTGAAACACAAAGATGAAACAAAAAATGGAGATCAGCACGAAACAGAAACTGGGCATGAAGGTAAGCATGAAACCGAAACAGTGCATGAAGGTAAGCATGAAACAGAATCAGACCTACAAGAAAAGCACGAATCAGAGCCTGAGCAAGAAAATAAGCATGATACAGAAACAGGGCATGAAGGTAATCACGAAACAGAAACAGAGCATGGAGATAAGCAGGAAGTAGAAACAAAGCATAGAGATGAGCACGAAACACAAACAGACCATGAAAGTGAGCATGAGGCAGAGACAGAGCATAAGGTAAGATTGAAGCAGAAACACATAATGAAGATAAGCACGAAACAGAAACAGGGCATCAGGGTAATCACGAAACAGAAATAGGGCATAGAGAAAAGCACGAGTCAGAAAAAGAGCATGAAAATAACCATGAAACCGAAACAGAGCATGGAAATAACCATGAAACCGAAACAGAGCATGGAAATAAGCATGAATCAGAAGCAGAGCATGAAGCAGGGCATGAAGGAAAGCACGAAGCCGAAACAGATCATGAAAATGAGCATGAAAAAGAAACAGGGCATGAAGTTAAGCCTGAAACAGAAACGGAGCATGGAGATAAGCACGAAAGAGAAAGAGAACATGAAGATGAGCATGAAATAGAGACAGGACATGAAGGTAAGGAAGAAACAGAAAGAGAGCACGAAGCAGAAACAGGACGTGGAGAAAATTACGAATCAGGAGCAGAGCTTGAAAATAACCATGAAACAGAAACAGGGCATGAAGATAAGCATGAAAGAGAAGGAAAGCACGAAACCGAAACTGATCATGGAAATAAGTATGACACAAAAACAGAGCATGAAGATAATCACGAAACAGAAAAAGGGCATGATGATAGGCACGAAACAGAAACAGGGAATGAAGGCAAGCACGAAACAGAAACAGGCCATGAAGGCAAGCACGGGACAGAAACAGGGCATGAAGGTAAGCATGAAACAGAAACAGGGCATGAAGGTAAGCATGAAAGAGAAACAGGGCATGGAGATGAGCATGACACAGAAACAGGACATGCAGAAAAGCACGAAACAGAAACAAAGCATGAAGATGACCATGAGACAGAAACAGAGCACGATGACATGCACGAAACAGAAACAGTTCATGAAACAGAAAAAGGGCATGAAGGTTTGCACGAAGCAGAAAAAGAGCACGAGACCGAAATAGAGCATGTAGCTAATCACGAAACAGAAACAGATCACGGAGATAATCACGATACAGAAAAAGGACATGATGATAAGCACGAAACAGAAAAAGGGCATGAAGATAAGCACGAAACCGAAACAGATCATGGTGATAAGCATGAATCAGAAACCGGGCATGAAGATAAGCATAAACCAGAAACAGAGCACGATGCAGAAACAGGGCATGAAGGTAAGCACAAAACCGAAACAGAGCATGAAGATAATCACGAAACAGAAAAGGGGCATGATGATAGGCACGAAACAGAAACAGGGCACGAAGGTAAGTATGAAACAGCAACAGAGCAGGAAACAGAAACAGGGCATGAAGGAAAGCATGCAACAGAATCAGACCTACAAGAAAAGCAGGAATCAGAACCTGAGCAAGAAAGTAGACAGGAAAAAGAAAGTGAGACAGGGCTCAAAGGAGAAATTGAGAACGAAACTGAAACAGAATACGATGATAAAGCTGATGGCGAAACTGGGTCAGATATGGAAGCAATGCATGAAGGAAAAAGTGATCACGATATGGAAATAGATCCTGAAGATGAATCTCGCAAACTGGAAGGAAAAGCTGATACTGAAACAAAATCAGAACATGAGGAAAATTCGAAGCACGAAACCGAAACAGATCTTGAAGGTGAAGTTAAGCACGAAGTTCAAACAGAGCAAGAAATTGAGCTGGACGCTAAAACTAAAATAGAGCATGAAGTTGAATCTGAGCAAGAAACTCTATCTGAAAATGAGAGTGAAGAAACTGTTGAAGCTGAAACAAAAACAGAACACGTGGATAACGGTGAGCATGAAACTGAAACAGGCTATGTAGATGAAATTGAACATGAAGTTGAAAAAGAGCATAAGGAAAACATCGACCACGGCACTGATGCAGGTATTGAAAACGCGGCTGAAAGCGAAGATAAAACAGATAATCAAGATAATACTGATGAAGAAGTCGATACAGAACATGATGAAAACCCTGCACTCGAAACTGAGAACGGAGAGGAAAGTAAAGTCGAGCACAAAGCTAAAACAGAGCACGAAGAAAATGCTGATCACGAAACTAAAACTTCTGAAGTAGAACAGGATGGAAAAACTGAGCATGAAACTGAAAAAGAAAGTAAGCAGGAAGAAACTACTGAAACTGAAACTGAAACAAAAGCAGTTGGCGTAAACGACTCTGATCAAGGAGCTGACAGAGATCATGATGATACAGTTGAACACGAAACTGAAACAGACAATGAAGATAAAACTAAGCATGAAACTGAAACCGAGCCTGTATCTGAAACTGAGCCGAAAGCGGAGAACGCTCACGATTCTGACGCAGAAATCAGCGACGAAACGGAGCCTGATCTTGACAACAGCAAAGATGATGACAGCTTAGACTCGAGCGAATTGACTGATGTAACTGTTGCACTCTTTGACTCTGCTGCACCTATTGACTTAAATGCACCGCACGACACTAATACACTTGACGATAGCACTGCACCTAATGACATAACTGCACTTATCGAGACCGATTCACTTGACGAAGCACTTGCACCCATTGACACCGATGCACTTGTTGAACCTATTGCACCTACTAGCACCGATGCACACGTTGAAATTATAGCACCTACTGAAGCACCAAGCGATGATGCGTCTAATAATTCGGGTGATGTTGTAGGTGCAAATGAAGAATCCGATAAACCGGTTGATCAATCAGCCGAAGCCGGTGGGAAAGTTCCCAATGATGGAGACAAGGACGCAGCGATGGTATCGGAGAATGATGAAAACGGAAGCGACGAGAAGAATGAGGATGATGATGATGACGACGAAAATGGTCATGATAATGTTTCCAAGGAAAAGCGAAGCGACGAAGCTCAAGATCCAAAACACAGGTCAGCTTCTGATGGCGACAAAGAACATGGCGAGAAAGCGGAGCCAATTTTCAAGGATGGCTCAGAGGACGCTGGGAGTGATGAAGGAGGGAAGAACTCTGGTGAGGACCATGACGTGGAACCTGCTGATGAGGAACACAAATCTGATGACCTGGAAGAACGGGCCAATGAAGGAGGACAGCTTCATGGAAGTAATGAGGAGGAGGATGACCACAAGGATCATTCGGATGATGGCACAGGTGGACAGGGTTCCGTTCCAGGGATTCCACCTGCCTGGAGCTACGACGGATATTACGGTACGAGTTTCTAATGTTTCCTAGAAATACTTAAATAACGCCTCTTATAGCGAATCATCATAGAATAATTCAAATAATATGTATCAATTGATAATAATTTCTCTGCATAGAATAATACTAGCCATTTTTCCAGGGTCAATGACAAGGTAAAGCTTTTGGAAACTTGTTCAAAGCAAGACAGTAAGGTGCCTCGAAGCAACCATGGGGCAAGGCGTTTATGACAAGAACTGTTTTGTATTGTGCATAAATTTTGTCATATTATCTCGAGTGTACATTTTCAGAATTTAATGAAAAATAATATTGAAATACTTACATTTCAAGATGAAAATTGATTTTATGCATTTGTTTTATGCGTTTTTATGCTTTTTAAATTTCTGCAATTTGCATAGCCTAATGCATAACACGATTTACTTAGTACACAGTGCACCATCTGTCTATGTGCACGTAATGCTGACACCTGTGTGACTTAGGATGACACCTACATGATAAAATGATGACACCTAAACGACTAATGATGACACCTATGTCACGTAATGATATAGGTGTCATCGTACTAAAGCATCTAAATAGCATCTGTACTAACTGATGATGACACTTGCGTGACGTAATGATGACGTAGTTATTAAGCCAGCGTGACGTGTGATAAAATCACTGATGATACATTTATGAGGTCTTGATGACGTTTGCATGACTAAATTATGACGACTATGTCAGGTAATGACGACGTTATGATGACGTAATGATGACGTCTGTATAACGTTATCTGTATCGGGTTGTGATGACGTAATTGTGACGTGTGTGTGTGACGTAGGACCGGACAAGTGGTGGTTGATCAACATCGAGTGTTCAGCCAATCAGAGCCGTCAGTCTCCCATAGACATCGTGATCGAGAGCTCTAACTTCCGGTCTAGTCTCGACGCCATTTCTCTCACTGAAACAATGGATTCAGTGGAAGGCAACGTCATCACAGCCAGTAACAACGGACACTCAGGTTTGTATCTTTTACATCTTTAAACAAACAGTAAGTAGATGTGGATTAAAGGAATTACTGAGAAACAAAACATGGGAAATTTAATCGATAGGGATAGACCAGCGTGTATGCTGAAAACTGTAATGGCTCTAGAGAGTTCCTCGTTCATTGCAACACTTCAGACTTCGACTTGAGATCCAGAAGGTGAGGCCTGCGGAAGATCGCGGAAGTCAAAGAACAAATTCTTTCTAAGAAAATTTTTTTTTAATTTTCAAATGTATGTAAGACTTTTACATATATGTGCTTCCCTTAAATCGCGTTCTCTCAACTTTACAATGAATTCTCTCTGTAGACATATCCCCGTCATCTGTCCATAGACATGTCCCCGACATCTGTCCGCAGACACACCCAAGACATCCTGGATTTTTGAGCCGACCTCTTCGGAGTCAATTGATTGCCCCGGTCCGAAAATAAATGAAATTGAATTTTTTCCGAAGTGTTTCAACACTCTGACCATCAGGTGCCTCGAACCCTGTGAGGTAGAAACCCAATGAGTAAATCGTTCGGTCATAAATGACTGCAGTAACTATACAATGTATCTATAATATCTTAGTTTATCTGGAAATAAAATTATTTCTTATTCGAGCTTAATGATTTGTTTCGATGCATGCCAAAACATGAAAGTTTATCAAACAACGCAAAAAGCGATGAAGTTATTTGTGCCTATTAAAAATCAGCGGCCCTTTTTAAAAGTAACACCCTTACGCAATAATACCTTCCAAGCTGCAGCTTTGTGTAACCTTTAAAATTTAGGCTCATAATTAAGGTTCAATTGAGTCCAAATGTTTACAAACTACCTTCTAACATTTTATCATAATCCATATCTCTATTTCAGCTTACTTGAAATTTACTAACCATGTTCGAGTGGTGGGCGGAGGTTTCAGCGATGGGACCGCCTACCGAGTGGCTCAGGCTCACTTTCATTGGGGACCGACGAATAAGGCGGGGTCTGAACACACAATTGATGGACACCAATTTCCTCTCGAGGTTAGAATTTCACATTTAATTTTGCAAGAATCGTTTTCCTGAGTTTTCTTATTTGGTAGTCTGTCTGTGAGTATGTATTTGTCTATCTGGTAATCTACCCATCAGCCTACCTGTCAGTCTTTCTATCAGTCTTTACTTGAGTGTATCTGTCAGTTTATTTATCAGCCAGTCTAGTCTATTGGTCAGATTCAATGTTTGTCAGTCAGTTTATCATTCAGTTAGTCCATTTCACCCTCTGTTTGATAATCAACCCATGACTTTTCTGATGCATGAAACCGGTGTTAACACCGGTGTCCAGTAGTACAACGATTGAAGAATGTAATCGAAGGTAGCAAAAGAATGGTAGAAACGACTGTTGAAAGTATTTTTATGTATGTGCAAATTTACAAATTAGCTTAAAGCTCTCCGGCTAATGTCTTAGTTATTCAATGCTTTGTAAATGCTGGTTTACGTATCTATGCAGAATTATGTAGACAATATGTATGGGAAGCCAGGTCAGTTTTACGATTTGCACAACTGTACTATATTTGAATAATTTTTTTAATTTAAAATTTAAATATTTTAAGCATTTAACAAGTTTACATATTTTTATTCATTTTACACACAACTTCTCCTGTGAATGAAGTCAGTTCTCCCAAATGAACTCCGATGGTGATATTGGTCCCATTATTCTTGAGTCTCGTGAAACAATTACTCGGATAATACGATAGAAGTAAGAACTATGAGCACGAGAACAAGAGGAAAGAGCGTGGATCACATGACGGATTGGCGACTTTAATAAGGTATCGTGCAAGGTAGCGTATTAAACAGAAAAATGGTCGATGATAATGAAGCTTGAAGAGTTTGAATGCCACGGACCTGTCTGAACGAAGAAAACTACATGTAATGATGATGAATAGTTGTTTGAGTAAAACTGGAATGAGTTTTAATTGCACGTGAAATAGGCCTAAGTATATGAGCGAAAATTTTATAGGCAACATTTGTATACTCTTGTCTGCTAAATGAACATTTCATATTTGCAAGTGATAATGATTTCACTCTCAATGTAGCATAAAACTAATAATAATAGCATATAATAGCATATGATAATAGCATAAACTAATTATTAATTATTAATTAATAATAATTATTAAATATTATAATAGCTTAATAATAGCACATAACTTCATTTGAAATAATTGTATACTGTAATAAGTGCTTCTATAGTTGACCTTTATTACACATTACGATACATATTAAAATACTTGCGTTAATACGACTTGTTATTTGTTGTTTATTTTCAGCTGCACATCGTAACGTTTGACGAACTCAATTATCCCGACTTGACGGCGGCTGTTAGCGGTGACAATTCCTTGGCCGTCCTGGGTGTCCTCTTTCAAGTAAGTCCCTAAGTCCTGGGTGTCCTCTTTCAAGTAAGTCCCTAAGTCCTGGGTGTTCTCTTCCAAGTAAGTCCCTAATTCCTGGGTCTTCTCTTTCACGTAAGTCCCTCAGTTCTGGGTGTTTTCTTTCACGTAAGTTCCTCAGTCCTGGGTGTTCTTTTTCACGTAAGTCATTCGTCCTGGGTGTTCTCTTTCACGTAAGTCACTCGTCCTAGGGGTGCTCTTTCACGTAAGTCCCGAGGTCGTTTAAGTTCCTGCCCCCTCAAGTTTAAATAAATCCCGTAAATCCCTATCCCAACGTCCCTTAGGTTCAAGTGTCCCGAAGTCCCCAAGTCCGCATCTAATCCTGTTCTGAATGTGTGGACGCTGCTATGAAGTAAGTGGATTAAGGGAACTCAGTGGATTGTTGTATTTTCTGTCTCGTAACTGTGAGCGGTGAGGCGAATTCTGCCTTGAAATGTTCTTGGATGTCCCGGTAGCTCGAATTTTTAAACTCCCAATGAGCATAGTCGGCTGTGTTTGTCAGAAGAACATTGCCTACAGTCACTAACCCACTATCACGTTTTACTTATTTCATGTTTTAACTCTTGTGCAGAAGAAAACACAACCAAAAGTATTCTGTTTTACTTATTTCACTTACATAAATAAGTTCGATCTAATATTTACAGGCCTATGCCGTAAGCTTGTGAGAATCATCTCCTGATTTATTATTTTTCAATTAATTTAGTTTATTATTTTTAAATAGTGTATCATGATATATTTTATTAGGTCTATTTAATAAAATCTATTCAGTTAAATTTTGGGAATTCAATTTTATTCTTTTTACAACTTTACTTAATCGAGTTAATTGTATTTTCCAGGTTTCTGAGGTTGATAATCCGACTCTGAATCCGATAATTACAGCTTTGAAGGCCATCAGACAGCCAGGTATGGTTTCATTTTTGACAGAATATACAATGCGTATGCGAGTTGAAGATCCAGTAAATAGATGCAATAGTTTGTTTTAGTACATTTCTCTTTCTTAGCTTGTAACGACTTCTTTTAAAACTTCGGCAATACCGGTGTCACAGTCGGACGCACTCGGGTCGGAAGTTCACTGTTTCACCGGCGGTGTTAAAAATACATGATGTCCGGTTCACATTTTGAGCTGGGGTTAACCCTCCGACTTCCCCGATTATTAAAAAACAAAATGCAGATAAAAAAAGGATATTCGATATTTCACTTTATTTCACGGTATTTCACAATAGACTTAAAGTAGACGCTCTCCTCACTTGTTCCGAGATAACTATGCCGTCAAATTTATATAAAATTATTTTGGCAGTAGGAAATTTTCCTCCATTTTGTATTTATTTGTCGGTAATTTTGGAAGCCATAACAATTTTTCTCACATGATGAAAATAGGTAAGTGAAAATCATAATATTATTTTGGCATGTGGCATATCCTCCCGAAACATCTCCACAATTGTAAATGTTATTTTGCTTATTATAAATTTTCGGAGTTTATAAAGTTATCAAAACGCATATTTTCAGGTATGGCATGCATATCGAATAACTTTATCTCAAAATTGCCAGATCTGACCAAATGTCATCTACCGTTAATTCCTTTGCAATTGACCTTCTTCGCGTGTATCGTATATTTGTATAATTTGACACTCAGAAGTATATTCATTTATCATTCTACCGAAATTAGTCCATGAAAACTGTATGTGTGTATACCGTATATTGACGTTTGTTACATTCAACTTGTAATCGATCTACCGAGGGGGGGGTAGGGGATATACCCCCACTGGAGTACGCTCATACCCAGTGCATCTTATTTTTACATTTTTAACCTATCAGTCCGACATTTTACAACGTTGGACTTTTGGAGCGAAAAATCATCCCCCGTTCGTCAGAAAATAATTTGTTAAAAATGGCCTCCTCATCTCCCATTCTAACCTTCCTCTCCTCGCTCCCACTCGTCGATTTATCTTTAACTCGATCAGCACCTGCAGTGGATGTCCAACTGTTGCAGATATCCCGATCAAGACGGAGTATTTCCCAGTAGCCAGCCTTCTCCCGGACAATACCGAGGAGTATTACCGCTACGAGGGCTCGCTGACGACACCAAACTGCGCCGAGAGCGTCGTCTGGACTGTGTTCCGCCACACCGTTAATATATCAGAGGCACAGGTAAATACTCAGACAATAAAGTGAGGAAAAGGTCTTGACGTTATCTAGTCACCCCGAAATTGAGGAGGGTGAGGGGTATTCCTTAAGCAACTTTAAGCAACAGCAGGTAATGTTTCTGTTGACTTTCTGTACTCAAAGCTATTCAAGTTCAATCGAATTTACGCATGCATATTATACAATATACACGGTAGTTGATCATGTTTTAAATGGCAGCAGATAACGAATGAAGTTATGCGTACTTCACACAATGAAGTGCCAGCTTCAAATGTCTACTGAGTGGTTTTTGAGATTTTATAGAATGCACCCGATCCCTTTCGAGGCAAGATTTAAGTTTGCTCTAGTTCAGTCCAAGTCTGAAAGCAAACATCCTTTTAAAGTGTAAAACCGCCAATAACACTCACCGATTCACGAATTAGTGGTTATTATGTCCCTCCAGAAGTCCTTCTTCAATTTATTCAAATACGTTATCATATTCTCTCGTAACACGTATCTGACAATTATATGTTTATCCTGCTTTTCGGTTTTCCCCAGCTCTCTGAGTTCCGATTGCTGCTGGAAAAACCCGACCCGAAAGGTAACCAGCATCAACTACACCACAACTACCGCCCCGTTCAGAAGCTCAAACAACGCGTCGTCCACAGGAGCTTCGCCCTGCCGAACTCAGCTGCAGGCCACAAACTTCCGTACGAAACGGCAGCCGAAATAGAGAAGAACTCGATTGGAAAGAACACGGGACAGGGTGGAGCGAAAAAGAACACTGTACAAGATCCCGAGCCAAAGTCATCAGCACCTGTCCCCACCACACCTGGATCTCAACTCAGCATTGTCGTCGCTCTCGTATTAGTTAACTTTGCGCTGAAGTTTGTAGAAAGCTAAGCGGTGACATGTAGAGAGTGAGGGACTGTATAAAAGTGACATTATATTGAAAGTAGATACGTCTATAAAATTAATGCATGCGCATCAGTAGCTGCAAGCATCTGCTACGCTTATTTTACAGTCATAGTAGCTGTACCGTATGCATGATTGCTACATGCATGCATGCATCAAGATTGTCAGCAGCATGCGACTTGCATGTATGCATGGCAGTTGTACGCATATATGTGATTCTTTTATCGTAGCATGATAGCTGTATGCATGGATGCGATTTGTATGCATGCATGGTAACACAATGCTAGAGTGCGACTTGTATGCATGCATAGCAGATGTTTGCACATGTCTGAGATTTGCATGCAAGCATGGCTATACGCATATAGTGCATGCGTCGATTTATATAAATACATAGAGCTTTAATGCACATGTGCAGCTTTTGTGCATGTATTGTAGCTGCATGCATATCCGCTGAATGCATGCATGCGAATTGTATGCATATCTAATAGATGGAATTGTTTCTTGTCCACATAAACTGCCATTTGTTTAGAAAGTTGTTTATCTTTAGATGCCTTGTTTAAGAGAAAGAGACTATAGTGCATTTTGTTTTCTGACTTAGGTAATTGTATTGCATAAATAAATAAATAAATAATTATTCACATATCTTTCAATAGATTGAGTGTTTATTATATATTAAATTGACATATTGTTTAGTATAAAACATACCGAATATGTTTATTATTTTGTAAATAAATCATCACGAAGTCCCAGCTGTACAGTAATGCATTGATTGTATAGATAATATTAGTAGGCTAATTGCAAAGTACGATCAAATTTATTCAATTATTTCTCTCAACCTTCTTTAACCGACTTCGCCAGCGAGGTTGAAGTAGATATTTCATCTGCGAAAATGTTGAATGGAAGCAAATAATTGAAAGTTGGTTCGCTGGCAGTGAAAGTGAAATAAATCGGCAGCACGGCTTTATAAATTAATATTGGGGTATACATTCATTGTTGCTACATTTTTTTAATTCAGCCTAATTTGGCAAATACTATGGATTTGTGTTAAATTGAGGCATGAGCAGTTCGAGTATTGTGGGAAAATCACTGAGGAGTTAAGGAAAATGTTTGGTATTGAAAACGTTTTGTAATTAATCTTGTGAGGCCGTTTTGTTCAACAAATTTTACTTCTACATCGTTGCAAAGTAAAACGTCAGCTGGAGCGAATAACCCTAACCTACCATAACTTAACCCTAACCTCCCTCCCCCCCCCCCAAAAAAAAAAT
>JAQFYQ010001004.1:0-14479 GCA_034694885.1 Buchholzia appendiculata | reverse complement strand
GGGGGATTTGTTTTGTATGTTTATTTTGATTTCGTCCCTGTATTTTTGATCCAAATTGCTACATTTTTAAGGGTATTTTTGTGCATGGTACAAGTGGTGCACTCTTGAATTGCAGCGGTCGTGTTTTAAGCTCTTCCACAAGAACAAAGCGGAATTCTTTCAGTCTTTCGTGATGAATTGAAGCGCCATGTTGAGAAGTGAGAACATTGCAGAACACCGTGTACATAATCGGGTCTGTTAATTGCACCCCGTCTGCTAAAGCTTGTGTTAAAATGTATTTTGTCGTGTGCATTGTGTACAACATCTTTTGTGTCAGTATGTGTAGGTGTTAGTTTGTCTGCTAGCGGAAGACTGTAAAGATTGTAGATTATGTTTAACAGTTCGACTTCAAGTATCGCGTGCACGTTGTCGATGCACCAGTGTATTTATTCGGAGATTATTTGAATATTTCTATGGGAAGTTTGTAACGAATATGTTAATTCAATTGTTGTTATGACCGTGATTTGGCACAGTTCGTATTTACTGTTAGGTTCGACGTTCTTTAGTTTCGCTTTGTAAAGTTGTTTTTATGCAGTAGTTTTTCTGCATAGCAATCAATATACAGCGAGCACTTAATTTTGCACGAAATTCTAGTAGATTGATTTCGATTGATTCTATGAAATTGTGTTTTTTTTTCCACAGTTGAAACATGCACTCGTGCAAATTGTTTAATGGCTTAAATTCCAGATTTCGGGGGGAGGGGGATGTCGGCCGGGACCCCATTCTTTGCGTTTTCTGTCCCCTTCGATTGAAAGATTGTTGGCTAAATGTTATATTCTTGCTGTTTGCCTTCCAGCCTCCTTACAGCATGTGAAAGCAATGCGTTCATCAACAATTCAGTGACACATTCATTATCATAATAATAATAATAATAATAATAATAATAATAATACAACATTTATTTGACCAGTGCCATATATCAAGGAAAAAGTTGTAAATTGTTCAATATATCTGTTAAAAACGTGACAGGGATGTTTCCTTGTCGGATATAGGTATAAATACTTTGTGACCGTGACTGATTCATCTTTGAGTAAGGGTTGATTGCTCGGTGTGAGACTGTTCATTGAGATGTGCAGCTGTGATGGTTCGTTGATGCTATTGTTGATCACTTGACATTCTGTACTCTGTTTATATTCTATGGATTTTCTCATTACTACTGTACATATTAGTTTTCTGTTTAAATTTATAATTGGGAGACAGATGTGATCATGGTATGTTATATGTTGAATTTCTTGACTTGAATTGTGGAGATATATTGTCTGTTCTTGCTTTTTTTATTGTGAGCTAAAACCGTGCTGCGATTAATGCGTCGGAGGCTCAACGATGTAAGAACTTGCGTAACGCTACAGATTAAACGTAGTTGTTGTTTTGCAGCATCTGAAGAATAGCCGTTCCTCCGTCTTTTTTCTCGTATTTAAGATTCAGCATCTAAAGAACGAATAACATAGCTAGTAAAATCAACGATTTATGTTGTGGCAATGTTCAGACAACCGTTACCCTGCATAGATGTTAGCTGAATTCAACGTCAGCTTAATCGGATAGGTTAGTGCGTAGTACGATCACTTCTGAGTGTCACCTGTTTGAGTTGTCTTTGATTGACGATTTTTTTGACAAAATTTGTGGAATTTGCTGAGACTGATGCTTTTTTTATAACAAACTTATAGAATTTTACTCTGTTGGCCATGCATCTGATGATGATTCATGGCATATTTTGCAGCATTGGAAGCTTGTGAATATGTATATGCTTACTTTGTTACAAATGTGTTATTATTATCGTTGATTGGTCTACTATTGGTCTGTCTGTATCAGTTAAGCAACGCACCTGCTTTGTGTTTGGCTCGTGTAGTTTGGGCATTCTACTTTGTATAAACAATGTACGATTATTTTTACCTCGACCTGTTGACACCGGCCATTGGTTTCGGATTCTTTTCGCTCATATTCGTTCACACGGTTGTAAGGCATTTTGTACATCGCGTTGTTTATTTATTGATTCCGTTCAGGTACAGTTACTGACGATGTGTAATTACGAATGAGTCCGTTTCGTTTGTGTGTGTTTGAATGAGGTGGTGCGTTATAGTGCAATATGTAGTTGGTGTAGCCTGTAGTTGGGGAAATCTGTAGTTGGTGTAGATGCATACTACCGTTTCCCACGATGTTGGCAATGAGATAACATATCCATGGCTACTGCTAGTGTGGTTGTGTTCTCGGTATCTTGTGGACTACTGTTAGTACTATTTATGCCCTGGTGGAAGCTTGAAAGATCAGGGTTGGTTTGAGGGATTTTCCTACACATCCCCAGCGGGGAGTGTTTCACCCCCAGTTGGTTCTCAACACACCCCACAAGTTCAATTTTCACTACACCCCCCCCCCCCGGAGGGAGTGATAAGAGTTTTTTGACAAAAATTGATGTTTTTTATGCAAAATCGTTTTACATCCCAGCGATTTTTTTACACCCTCCTCCCCACACTCTTGTTCTAAATTCGTGGGAAAAAGCGTGGTTGGTTTAAAGAAGTTCCACTGAAAGGACTGGTTTGATCATGCACGACTCGTTGGAGTCGACAACATAACAACTCGTATCTACTCGTAACAATGATACTTTCAGTTTGAACGTTTGCAAGTTGTGCTTGAAAAAAATGAACTTTTGTTCCACTTTGGGTGAATAATTGAGTTGTCGCTAGTTTGCAGAACTTTATCTGTTATGTTAGCCATATTGTTGCGGCTGTACTATAGCCATTTTTGTGATGGCTATATTTTTTGCCTTGTCAATTTGGATGTCAATGTTTGACGAGGAAGTTATTCATGAGAGGCTTGTTGAAGAGGCTACTCTTTAAATTTCTTATATTCAACGAATTGCGACATTTATGCGCTTTATTTTAAGTTATTTTTTTAACAACTTTTAATGTTATAGCCTTTCGTTAACCTTTACAACGACTTGCAAGTAAATGTATTGCTGAAATCAGTGGATATTTGCAGAGTTTTCTAGACCCGGTGTAATGTGTCGTGTTGATTGGACGAATAACTGCGCTAACATTGTTACCGGCATTACCCTGTTTTTACGCCACTTTGATCACTGCGCATACTTCTATTTTTCTGCATAATAAATTCAAAGTTAAATGTGCTCATGTGCTGGTTTTGTTGTTGTCGATATACAAGCTATTGGAAATACGTAACAATTAACGCCTGTAAATATGTTTTTGTAGAATTTTTCGCTTGGCTTGACAAACGTCTTCACCATGTACATATCGGCACGCATCGTTTGCCTGCGATTTGTAGTTCATATTTGTGACTTGGTGACGTTTTGTCAAGTTTTATTCCGGTACGTGTCATGCTACGTGTCAAGCTACGTGTCATGTTACGTGTCATGCTGGAAACACAGAGTGCAATGTCGTAGTGGACATGTGTGGATGTTACTTTGAGCTCTGTGCCTCAGGGAATCTGTGGATTACATTTCCCCGTCGTTGAGACCTCTCTGGTATGCCTCGCTCGTATGCTAGATTTGTTTAATTAGCATACTTGATGTAGAGGTGTAGTTCGTTGAGTGATTATTGTGATAGTGTGATTGTCTTGTGTGATTTTGTTATTATTCGTATTATTATTATTATTATTTCTTTACTTTGGTACTGTCTAATTTATCAGTTTAGCCTGTTGCATTGTCATTATTTAGTTACAAAGGAAACTAGAAATGTCAAAAATACTTCTGATGCTCTGCATAATAAATCGTGTGATAAGAGATACGATTTCCATCTTTGAACTTTAGTTTATTTTCGTAGATGTTGAACTTGAAATCTTGACACATTATGATACTTTTATTCAGTTTACTGACTCTGGTCGTACTAGTGTGTTGCTAACGTATTGATCAGGTTTGAAAGAAAAGCAATACTGCTGCTGCCAGATTGCACATTCAGGCGTCTGTGCTTCTATGTGCATGCAAACTGTGGTGCTTGAGGTGCTTGCACGTGTGCGTGTGCAGAGCAAACTCGAGCTGAGCGCAGGTGTAGCTTATCCTTTCAGTTGTGGCCGAGGGAAATTGTGGCGACAAGTTACAGCGCGGGCTGCTACTGCATTGGACATCATCATCGCCACTATCATCATCATCGTCATCATCATCATCATTTAGCATAAGTTTTTCGTTGAAGACAAGGTTTAGACGTTGCAAGGATTAGAAGTCAATATAAGTAAATGAAAGTTAATGAAAAATGGCAACTATAGCTATTTTATTGATATCGTTTTTGTGCAATGTGATGGTAGTGTCAGTGCAGTGGAAGTAATGTGAAGCACATATTTAATATGTTTATGAAAGTTAGAAGTGGTTTCTGAGGTATAAGAGAATTTTTTTTTGTCTGCGCCATACTAGTTTAGGACCAGTAGTTTTGTACTAGCTGTTTGTAAATTTCACGACAGCGAGCTGGAAATTCTTTCGGTTTTTCTTAATTTCTCTTAGCTTAATACAATCACAGTATATGCCGCAAAGTCATTATTTGATGAAATGATTTCAACTCTCACCTTGTCTGGCTTCGTATCATACAAAATTATCCGGAGGCATTTTTCTTGTCAATTTTGCCATTTGAGTTTGTTGCTTGCCTTGTTGATTTAGCGCTATTGTTTTAGATTGAACCAGTTGTCATGCATTGAATCCGCGCGGCTTGCCGGTTGGTATTATGTGACGGATGCTAACTTAGGTAGAGGAATGGCGGGACATCATTGTCTCCTGTGTGTTTAATTATTATTTTGCACCGTTAACTTTCGTTGTCTTGTATTCACAAGATAGTGGAAAAGAGTGATGGATGGATGGATGGATGGATGGATGGATGGATGGAGGAAGGGAGGGACAAAGGGAGAGTGACAGACAGGCAGACAATGAGACAGACCCCTGACAGAGATAGAGATGTTGATATATGCTTTCTAACTGCTGTACATATATACATGTATATAGAGAACTATTTAAGTGCACGTGACATGTTTGTGTGACGTGAAATGTTCGTGTGACTTGTTCTTGTGACGTGACATGTTCTTGTGACGTGACATGTTCTTTTGACGTGACATGTTATTGTGTGACGTGACATGTGCTTGTGACGTGACATGTTCTTGTGACGTGACATGTTCTGGTGACGTGTTAGGCAATGCTAGTAGTATAGTGTGCTAACTGCTCAGTAATTTTGTGGATTAGAAATTGAACCTATTATTATTATTATTATTATTATTATTATTATTATTATATCTAACAGTTTTCTCTCTTTGGACCGTGTTGTTAATATGTTCGATAATTCCTGTTACCGGTGTTTACTAATAAAAAGCGTGTTTGTAGTTGGTTGCGTTTGACTCCTCGTGGTATTTCATGACGCGATAAAGTCATTGCATGAAGTTGGATCTTTTGTTTTTGTTTGACTTATGATCACTGTCAGATTTGAATTATTTAAATCTTCTGACATCAGCATCATCACTCGTTTGTATTCGCTCTTGTAATATGTCTGCGCTGGGCACAGGTATAGACTTTAGCTAATGTAATTGACGGCTGTGGTAAAAGTCGTGCGTAGTGATACGTGAGACAAAATAACCATCGCCAGGACCTGTCTTCGGACAGAGCACTGTCATCATCATCACCAATTGACGGCTCATTATGGCTGGAGTCTTGTGACCGCATGCCATTGTCTCTAGCTGCATGCCCCTTGCCAACCAACTGGGAATCGGGTGATTTCCCTTCGTCGGTGAAAGTTATTCTGGCCATTGATGTAAATGGCAGCGAGCATACGCTAACCTCCGTCACCATGAAGGAACCAAAGAGCAGCGTACAATGCAATACACTATGCATTGATTAGTTAATGCTTATATTAATTAATGCAAACGTCAATTATAATAGCATAATATTAATTAGTACAGTTCGTATAAAAAATACTACTGAAAGATAGTATGAAATAAGATAGTATGATACTATGAAAGTCAGTGAGGTCAGGAATCGCGAAGAAGATGACTCTTTACTGAGTGGTATGCAGTGTACGATCGCAGTTACTCGGTCTCGCGTTGCTTAGCAACAGATGTGGTCAAATCTGCTCAACAGCTGACCCTACAGTCTGTCGAGGTTTTGAGTAATGACTAATTGTATAGATCTAGACCGATGCTTGCTCATTAATAAAGTTAGATGAGGAGACAACGGCATGTTATCTCCGTATTTAGCTGATGGTTGCGATGAGATGAGCTGGCTGACTATCACTATAGGGGATATAGTTAGTTAAATAATTAATTTACCACAGAATTCCTACAATTTATGCATGTTTGATCAACAGTAGACTGAAGAGAATCTTCATCACTTTTAGCAAGTGCAGTTCAATCAATTCATCACTACAGTCAGTACCACTCAGGGCGCAACATATCAAAGCTATAATGGAAGAATATCTTCTGAAATCATTTTGCTAATAAGAAGAACAGTTACCGGACTCAGAATAGAATCATTGAGAAGCCGTGTACTGGACTAGACCATATGGTCGGAGTGGACTGGACCATATAGTCGGAGTGGGCTAGATCATGTGGACAGACTGGGCTAGACCATGTGGTCGGGTGGGCTAGACCATGTGGTCGGAGTGGGCTAGACCATGTGGTCGGAGAGGGCTAGACCATGTGGACGGACTGGACTAGACCGTGTGGACAGCCCGGACTGCAGTTCTAGTAACTGTGGAAAGCTTTGGCTGTGGCCGAAAGCAGAACCATTCTCTCGGACCTGGTGAATTATCGTGTTTGTTGAATTAATTGAGAATCGAGTCAAATTAATGTTAAAAAAATACAATTTCATTGCATCTGTAATTTCGAAGTCTGAGCTAAATAGTGTCGCATTACATTTTAATCTCTGTGAAAAATATATATATTGAACTTCCTCCTTTTCTTTATCTAGATCATCGTTAGCTCTTGTCCTTCCAGCAGGTTCGTGGCACCTGAGCTTTCCAGGCTTCTAATAGTTTATCTACATTTCCACCGCATGGTATGATGCCTCCTCCTAAGTCCGGAGTCATAACTCCGGATCACGAATTATTACCTTCCTTGGCCTTCCTCTCATTTTGTTGCCATCGTCTGTTTCAATTAATCTTCGATTACTACGTGAACAAACTTAATCAATTAACATAGATTGTTTTGCTTGTACAGACAGGGTTTTAGTCTTATATTTTACAGTGCATAGTTGGTACGTATTAATTTGCTTTTGTTTAGGTGCACAGACTTCGCTTCGTTTGTTATACCAGCAAAGAGTAAGGTGGTAGACCTGCATCACACACGCAGTCTTACTTGAATATACGCAAGACAAATGAGAGACGTGATTATGAATATCGCTCATTGGCAGCAACTATTGTTTTGGATTTGGTGATGTGTTTTTGGAGGCGTGAAAATAACGCAGAAATCCAGGAAGGAATTTCCGGGTTAACAAAGTTTCCACCGTAAATATAGACAATTCAGCAGTCAGTTGTTAAAATCCTATAAGTGAGGAATATAATAATTTTTTTATTATAAAATTGATCGAAGTACATTTGACTACTTTAAACGTACGTTTATGAGCACAGGCGCTTTCCTGATTATTAAGCAACAGGGGTTATCGATATATTAGATCTACTTTATTTAAAGCAGTAAATACGATTCGGAGGATCTACAGTGTCAATGCAATTGTTCACAGTTGAAAGAAAAGATCAGCGTCGATATTGTTTTCTGTCATCAATTTAAAATATTTTTAATTACAACTAGGATCATGTTATTTTGAATATTCAACGTTCAAAAGTTCACTGTATTCAGCGTGTAGCTAAAATGTAAAACAATTCATGTATTTTATTCATTTATTTTGAATCCAAAAATAATAGTTTAGTTAATGGAACTTGGATTGCTATCATTATTCAATCATATCTGCTCAACTTTAGTTTGACGCATTCAGTGACAACTAATATGTTGTAATCTTATGCATTCTAAATAGACCGTTGTGGATGATGTTGACAAAGTGGTCGTGTAGACCTACAGGAGCCAGTTCAGCTAACAACTGAACTTTAGACGGAATGAACATGAATGATGAAGGTTGCTTTGATCCAAACGTTGCGTGATTTCTTTTACACTTGAGCGATACACGAAACAAAATTGAATTAACGCATGCTTTCGATCTATATTAGTAATTGCAGTATGCTATTAATTTCCCTCACATTTTACTCAGATTTGTACACAAATTTTGCTTCGCTTGTATGAAGCGTTACAATAAAAAATCGTCAGGCAATCGATCTTCAATGATCGATAAATCCATCTTCAGTCATCGATGCTTAGTTGATGCTTAATCTCCCTCTATGGAATTTTTCAATTTCTCGGAGTCCAATCAAACCGTTTAACGTCGGTTTTGTTTAAATTCTGCCACTCGAAACATCTGGTCATAACGACGAAGATTATCTCAAAGTTCAAAAAATCTGGGGAGGAGGAAAGCAACTATCTGCAACTTGGAAACACCTGTTTACGTTATTGAATGCATTATGATTGGAACACTATGAATATCGTAGAACACACATACTGTAAACCGTGTGACATTGTGTGAGTTTATTGAACGCGTTTGTCTGTCAATACGCGAATGCGCGCAACCTCGAGCTCCTTCAACATCCCTCAACAGGCTACTTGCCTACATCGGGACAGGGAACAGAAGTGATGTACATAAAAATCCTCCGGTCATGGATGATGCATCAAATATGCTTTATCCAGTTTTTGCTCGTGCTCAATCAGATAGGACTGAGTAAGTGTCGGCTAATCTCTATTTGATGTTTAGTATGTCTGTAATTTATGGCGGAAGGGAAGGGAGCAAAGTATATTTTGAACATAAAAAGTATGTTTCTTTGACCAAAGAAATATATTTACGGAAGCTCCCCTAAGATGTCTTTGAAATTGACCTAAATAATAAAAAAATGACTACCAATGATGTTAAGAGGCAGTGATGGAGGATGTAGTCAAGGCATTTTTCTCAAAAGTCAAGGCAAAGCCAATGCATTTTTTCCAAGGCTAAGCAAGGCAAGGAATTTGGAAAATTGGTCAAGGAAAGGCAATGCAGTAAAGTGCCTCAAGGCAGCCTTGAGGCATGAAATCAAGGCCAAGGACTACTAACATGATATAGTCAAGGCATTTTTTCAAGGCCAAGGCATTTTTCCAAGGCCAAGTCAAGGCAAGGCATTTGGAAAATTGATCAAGGCAATATAAAGGTAAACAAGAGTGATACGAGACGACGTCAGGGTCATCGTTTTTTACAAGTTGGCTCCTTATTTACAAGACAGGCTAACGCCTTTTCTTCAAATTAATTAAATTGAAGTCTGAACGAAATCACATTTCCACGAACTTCATTGTAGTACCGACAATAGCATGCCTGCATTATAACTTCTTTTGAATACTTCTTTTGCAATCTCTGAATTACGATACTGTAATTCGTCAAAATTTTGCGCAAAGTATTTAATATTTACGCTTGTTGACATTTCTCTCGTTGACTTACTTAACTATGTATTTCTGTTGTTTGTTTGATTTTCTTTTGGTGGTGGGTATTTCTGTTTTTTTCTGAATTGTAACCGTCTGCTACACGATTGTGTGAATAAAGATATATATATTACAGTAAAAATAAGTACGACCAAAATTCTTACTACAGCATAATATTATATACAAATTATTCAAATGCAGGAACTAATTTACTTAAAAAATAGCTTGAAACTATCCTACACTAAAGCTTCTAGAATTATTGTTCATAAACAGTCGCTACACAAACGAGTCAAATAACAAGCATTCAAAATATGTTCTGCAAGTTGCATGCAGCGAATTATAAAATCAATCTCGATTGAGTGAAATGCAACTCCTTGTTATTCAAAAGTTAGAAAATTCTTACGAATAATCATCTAGCACCAACTTTAACAACAGCAAAATAAATCAACATAATAATTCACTGAACACAGTCTGACAAAATATTAACTTCTGCACAACAGATTATCATAAAAAATTATTTGTACAATATTACAAATATTATGCTACACGACGACGACAACGAGCTTTAATTTCTTGCGCATTTACTTCACCAACAATGTTACATAAACTAATAAATAATAGCAATCAGGTATAAACCATATACGAGAAATTATAACACCTTAAAATAATGGCTTACCTTATTATGCAATATTCACGAGCGCGATGGCAACGTCAATTAGTAAATTGCATTACTAATTACTATACGAGTAGAATTAGAGTTCTTAACTTGGTTGAACAATTTCAACAGCAATACAATCTGAATGAGCCTGTAAGAGACTTATAAAAATCATGTACTAAAGAAAATAACATTAAATCATTCACTATACCCATACTTTCCAAAGAATAGTCTATTGCATATACTACACTTTTGGATATGCAAATAAATACATCCATCTCCAGTAATTATATACAAATATTGTGAATACTAAGATCTTAAAAGGTAACATTACAGTCTTGTAATTCAAACATAGCACTGGTGCAAAGACAACAAACGCTTAACATTATTATTATTATCGACTAGATATGCTTCTAGTGCAACATTCATTGTAAACATTATGAACAACACAAAGCATCGTCCTCTTAAATGCTAATTAATTGCTAATTGTCAATTACATAAACTGAATTAATAAATAGCATCTTCTGTTCTTTGCACTGAAAGAGAGTACCGAGCTGATAGAGATGTAGCTTTAACTTTTTCCACCACGAACAATAATCGATTAAGCGAAGATAATTACAAAACTCCTTAGCAATGTATTCTGGCAAGTATTCTAAAATTAATACGAAATGAATCGAGATATAACAGCGAATCAGTCAGACCATCAAGTCACAGTCATTGATATCCTGATACAATCCATTATAACCAGTTATTTATATGATAATTTGCTCACCATATTGACTAAACTTATTTGCAATTCAGCCCTGGATCTCACAATTCTTCGCCTACTGTTTATTACTTCTACATTCTTGTCATTTCTAGCTCATTTTAATCTGATTAGGAAATTCTGCAAGGTAAATCCCTCACTAAGTGAACATAAATACAGTAATGAAGAAGCAAAGAAAAATAACTCCATCTACACTGAACAAATCCTGCATGTCATCAACAGAGCACAACTGTTGAAAGCCAGGAGGACAAGGATCACAGAATGCTGATCTCAACCAGCGAGCAATAGGCCAGGTCTTAGGCACGTCATTCAAAACGTGAAGGTCAGTTTTTAGTCTTTTAAAATAATAATTATTTACATTAGACTGATACATTAACCTGCAAAGCCAGTAGCTGTTGCATAATTTAAAATGAATCATTAGATACTGGCTGATTTTTTGTTTACTTTTAAGAGGAAAAATGCATGTTTGAAGTCTTAGAAACTGATGTTTACTGCAAAAACTCGGGTTGCCATTTGTTAGTATTTGGTAAGATGATTGAAATATATAATCCAAATCTAATAATAATGTTTTAAATATGGTTTCCAGATTTCCATTCCGATCAAAGCAATATTAATTGTTACAGAATGCTTCAATTTTTTTATCAAAACAACTACTTTTAATAAATCAGGACATTTCTCCTGTATAAATTCTCAACGATAAATTACTCAAACCGACTCAGTTGATCACGTGCTCAAGACCTGGCCTACGTCAATCATGTGCACAAAAACCTGACAATAAACAAGAGAACAAGATCAAGAACGGGACTAGGAGACGATGACTTCCCGCTCGATGCTATTCCGCCTCGAGTCCGGAGAGCGGCAGCCCCCCGGTGACGCCATGAGTCCCGGCGACGTCCCGAGTCCTGGTGACGTCATATAGTCCTCACTGTTGCTGTCCGACACGGAGCTGGCGGGGGACAGAGCGGAAGATCTTCGAAGAGACTCGTCCAGGATGACCCCGGCCTCGAGTTGACCCTGCATCCGGGCAACTGCCATCATCGTGTCGACGTTTGGGAGGTACGAGGATGAAGAGGAAGAGGAGGATTGACGGATGGACGCGCCGTTGAGTTGGGACGGAGATAAGGATTGGTCCATGTAGTGGTGTCCATTACCACCTGACAGATATCAATACAAGACAATATTGCACTTAATGTGTTGACAGAAAAACAAAGCACTAAGTATATAAATACGATCTACATATAATATTCCGATCTAAATATACATTGCTTTGGCAACATTTGGAAATGTACGAAAGTTTGGGGTGCAGTTGGAGAAACATGAAAGCTTTAAATCAACAAAGTTTGAGATCGGAAATGTTAAATTTAACGAAAATTCATATAAGTGAAAGACTTTAGTTTGCAGCTGGGGTGTGTCAACCTTTTAGACCTCATATCCTCACCCAAATCAATTCAAACACTTGTTTCAACAGTACAGAACAACAAATAAGTGTACATTCAACCTGTTTTACACTCTCATTCTGTCACATGATAACGGTTTAAAGGAAAGAACCTCATAGTTATAACTGTAAAGGGTTAGCTAACCGTTCTCCCCGTAGATGCCCGGCTGGTCGCTCGTCGCTCCGTTGTACCAGAGATGTCGCACGTCCTGACGACGAGCCTTCATCAGCTGCTTGTACTCGGACACTCTCAGTTTCTTGCCGTCGATAATGCACGTGCGCTTCGGGCGAGGCCTTCAGTGAAAAACAAAGCAAAAAAATGTTGTTAGCTCAGCGTTATACTTGTAATATACTGTATGTTGCCTAATGTTAGCCGTACTTTTCAATTGAACCAAATTTAATCCAGAAGTTATGCATAATTTACTGATGGGCAAGTAGGTAAGAGGGTGGACGGGGGTTCTGACCAAAAATCCGTTACTTACCTGTTACATCTGTAAAGGATTATTATACTTGAATTTATAACTTTATGACAAGTGGTTTAATTATCCTAAACATAAATCTTGACACTGCTTTGTAAAAATATATTTGATCTAACTTTTACCAATAATCTGGGTTTCAACAAATGATAATAACGATAAGATGCCTATACTGTGAAGAAATGAGACGATACTGATGGCGATATCGACAAGTAGAAAATAGTGGTGTCTGCTACCTGTATCGATAATCTGGATGTGTCTCCATGTGTAGCTTGCTCAATCTCGACTGCTCCTCGTAGTACGGCTGCTTGTCACCGTTACTCATCGCCTTCCACTTCGATCCTACAACAATTTCAAAGATGTATACTATATGGTTCTCGTATATGGTAAGAAGAAAGGGAAACAGGTTTGGAACTAATGATGAACAAAATCGAATCTAAATTATTTTTAGAATAGCATTGACGGATACAACGCATCTTCATAAATTTGATGTCAAGTATTTGAACTCTGTTAACTTTGAAAACACTAAATCATCTTAATTCAAAATTTGAACAGGGTTGCAATCATCTACAAGTCAAAATGTTACTATGCATATCGTCACAAACTCATACCGTAAAATATCTGTTTCTTTTAAAGATAAAAAACAAGGTTTAACTATAATTTCTTAAATTTAATTTTAAATTATTAATTAAATTATTAATGCATATTATCTGTTCTTACCGAGAATTTTACTGATTGAAGAATTGTGCATGTCCGGGCATGCCTTGAGTATTTTGCGGCGTTCTTCCCTCGCCCAAACCATGAAGGCGTTCATTGGTCGCTTGACGTGTGGCTTTGGTGCACACTCTCGCATCTTATTGGCTCTCAGAAGCTTGCTGCCGTACGCGCTACCTGTACAGATAAAGAACAATTCCTAGCTATAATACTAAAGCTAGATCAATTCTATGTGAAGTAACTATTCCAATTTCAATGGTGTCAAACCACAAAGGATGACAATTTTAAACAAATTTTTAATTTAAAAAATAAGTAAACAAATTTTATTCTAATAAAATTTAAATAAACCTTTAAATCACTCATAAATGACGATGATGACGAGCTGACGACGACGACTGATTTGACGACAATGAGTTCAATTAGGACTTAACTTCATGTTAAATTTTGAAAATTCCCATGGAAATGCCTCACTTGATGATTTATTTCTGTAGTTCATCCGTGGCGACAGATTTTTGACAGCGAACCTAAAAATTAACTCCATACCGCTCAAATAGACCATAACAGATTCAAAATCATTATCTGGTCACTGAAGTGAACAGATAACTAGGTGTGATCAGATAACCATAGAACATTGTTACAGTTTATGGCTAATACGTCGATGATGATGATGATGATGACGTCGATGATAACGCTGATGACGACGATAATAACGATGATGACGACGATGATGACGACGACGATGACGACGATGATGACGCTATCACAATGTGTTCACTCACCTTGCATGCTCTGTTGTGAAAGCCCGTCGTCACCATACGGCCCACAGGGCAGTGCCTGCGATGCCGGATGATGAATTGTTGGATCATAGTTTGTTCCTGGCATCTGATTGCCGGTCGATTGATGGTCCCTGATTGGCAGGCTGTGAGTGGACGGTA